>VZUI01066294.1:0-174745 GCA_013401135.1 Cettia cetti | reverse complement strand
GGCGCAGGTCCCGGCATCGGGGGCGCGGCGCGGGGCTGGCGGGGCCGTGCGGCCGAGCAGAGCCCGGAGTGGGGAACGGGGCCCGGCCGGGCGCGGCTCAGCGCCTCGCCGGCTCCGCCCCCCCCCGGGCCGTCGGGAGGCGGCGGTGGTGGGACGAGGCCGGGTGGCATTGGAAGGGTCAGGTCGGAAAGGACCACGGTGGGTGAATCTCCCTGCTCCAGCAGAGTCATTTCAGAGCACATGGCACAGAGCGTCCAGGCAATTCTTGAATGTCTCCGGTGAGGGAGACTCCACAACCTCTTCGTGGAATGCGTTCAGTGCGCGGGCATCCGCACAGTAAAGAAGTTCTTCCTCGTGTTCAGGTGGAAGTTAACTGTGCATCAGTTTCTGCCCATTCTCGTCCTTGTCCTGTTGCACGGCACCCCCGAGAAGAACCTGCATCCATCCTCTTTGGTACCCTTTCTTAAGACACGTACAGACATTGATGATGTCCCCTCTCAGTGCTCTCTCCTCGATGTGTCAGTGTCCTGTTGCTCTCATCAGTGTATCTGCAGGGAGAGGTTATTCAGTGTTTTTTGGGGGACCAGTGCTGCTTTAAAATGCAATGGGTCCCATCAGTGCAATAAAATTCCTCTTCAGGTGACAGGGGAAGAGGAGTTTGCCTTTTCTGTGTTTTCAGACTTACTTAACTTTAAATGAAAGTTGAAAGTTGAATGTGACTTGTATTTGCAGCAGAGGCACCTTTAAAATGATTTGGGCATGTAAAATATTTTTGTGTATTTTTGAATCTTTTTTTTCCAGTTGTGATTCTGTGGTTTCTGAAGGCCTGAAATTGAATTGGTAGAACAAGAGCAGTTCTCTGACATTGATGTCTGAGAGCTGATAAACAAGACCCTTTGTTTGAATGCTATGACATGTTAGAAAGAAAGACACTTAGAGGCACTGTGGTACAGCCTGTTTAAATAAAATGCATATATGAATGTTAGTGAAGTCTAAAACAGTCTTGTGTTACAGGCCTGAGTTGTGTAAGAGCACAGCTGGAGAACTAAAGCAAAAATAATTTAGCACCTCGTGGATTACAGTTAATCTCAAAAGGGTGCACTATTGCCAGACAAAATGGACGTTGACTTTCTTTTTTTGTCCCATTTTTTGTTTGTTTGTTTTGTTATTTGGTTTTGTTGTGGCGTTTTTTTTGAGAGCCTTTACAAAGTTGGAGGGTACTGAGCAGGTACAGGCTGACTAACAAGTGGCTTTATACCATCATGACTGCTATCTCCTCAAAGTGTAGGATTCTCACACACATTGGCCCTTGGTTGTTCTGGAGAGGGAATGACCACCACCAATTCCAGTGGCTTCCACTAGGCCCTGCATGTGTAAGGAGGTTCCTGTTGATTCCTTCTCTTTGATACCAGTCCTTTTTCCCCTGTGTTTCTTTTCCTTTCTCCATCTAGTTCACCAGAAGCTGTCTCCATTCTCTCAGCAAGAGCTACATCTTTTGCTGCAGTGTCATTGGATGAGAGTAGTGCTCTGAGCAGTCCAGGTTGGCCATGTTGCACTATAGCAGGTGGGAGAATATTCTGTGCGTGCACTTCAACATCAGCTAAGCCTCGATGAAAGGGAGGCTTTGCTTCCTTTTTCTGGTGATCTTTCCAATTGTGCGTGTGTCTTCTTTCTTTCTCCCTTCCCCTTATGACTTCTGGAGGTGCTTAGATAATTTTTTTCCCCTCTCTTTCTGTTCCAGCCAGCCATACATTTTCTTAAGTGTTTCTTTCCCTTTTTTCAGTTTTTGAAACTTAACATTGTAATTAAAGAATCAATTTTAACTTTAATGAAGCACAGTGCTTTCATTTGTAAGTGCTAATGCCTTAAATACATGTCTAGTTTTGAGCAACACTTAAGCCTACTTAGAGCAATGATAATTTCTCAAGGGTAACAGGGCCGAGAAGGCAGTTGAGGGTTCTTGAGAACCATTTATTTCAATGAAAATTAAGGAACAACACAATCTAAGTGAAATTTTTTCATAACATAAGATATGTAACCTGTTTTTTCACAAAAATATACCTACTTCACTTAAAATACTTTGAAGAGTCTGTTGAATTCAGTTGTTTAATACATTAGGGACTCAATAGTGAATGTAAATTGCTAGTATCTTGTTTAAAATTTACATGCTTTGTTGGGCCAGGTGGCATGCAATGAGGTGTTAGTCAAGTCATTCTCCCAAAGTTTAGAATAGTGTTCTAGAAAGAAATCCCTGTTATGCAACTTTGGATGACCACTGCAGTTATTGATAATGAGTGATTTCTTTGGTGTGGGGTATCTAAAGGTTTTATATCAAAGTATGTAAGTATCAGTGGAGGGTGCGTCTCTCCTTGACCTATCATCATTAACAATAGTGTGTTGAAATTTCATTGTCCTAACTTGCAAAGCCTGGTCCAGCTTGGGTTCTGTCTTAAAGACAGTAAGTGCTTTCATGGATTAGAGGCTTAAGGGAATCAAAAGGGGCATAAATGACCTGCACTAAAGGTCTGAGAAGCACAAAGCTCCCAGTGAAAGTGGTATCATTTACTGCTTCTGTTAAAGGAAACTGCAGTTTGAGCACTTTAGGAGTAGTTCCTGCAGGTGCATTGAGGATATCTTACAAAAATTGTGTGACACTGGATTTTTGTTTTCCTCAATAAAGGTGAGCCATGTCTTTCCATTCTGGGCGAGGATGTCCCCGTGGCCAGGGGGGACCAGGAGCAAGAACTTCAACGCAGACCTACCGCCCTCAGAACCTCCGGCAGCTTCACCCACAGCAGCCCTCTGTGCAGTACCAGTATGAGCAGCAAACTGCCCCTCCAACAACCTATTCCAGCCCTCCAGCCACTGGTTACATGCCTCCCAGGCCAGACTTTGTGCCCTATCCTCCTCCAGTGCCCCCTTCCACTCAAAATCCTATCGGCCAGTGTCCCATGAGGCCGCCATTTCCAAACCACCAGATGAGGCAGAGCTTCCCAGTGCCTCCATGTTTCCCACCCACTCCTCCGCCAGTTCCAAATCCTAGCAACACTCCCGTGGCAGGAACGCCTGCTGGACAAAGCACCTTTCCTTACATGATGCCTCCCCCCACAGTACCACACCCTCCCCCGCCGCCAGTCATGCCACAGCAGGTCAGCTACCAGCCCGTCTACTCGGCGGGCTACTCGCAGCAGTCATTCCCGCCGCCCAGCTTCAACAGCTACCAGCACAGCTCCGGCTCCTTCGCCAGCAGCGCCGCCGGCAGCAGCGCCAGCAGCAGCCACTTCCGGCACACGGGGCAGTACCAGGCGGAGAAGTCCCAGAGCGACCGGCGCTCCCCAGACAGGAGCAAGCACTACGATGAGCACCGGCACCGCGAGCACGGCCACATCCACGGCGACAGGCACCGCTCCGCTAACCACGGCGATCGTCGGGATCGTGGCCGCAGTCCGGATAGGAGGAGGCAGGAAAGCAGTCGGCACCGCACAGATTATGACAGAGGAAGGATATCACCTCATCACAGAAGTTACGAGCGAAACAGGTAACTGTTGCCTGCCTGTAGGGGGAGAGGTGTCATCTTGTTCCATAGTATGCGTTGGCATCGATGTTCTTCGCTTGCCCTTCTTTGTCCCTCCAGCTCGGGAAGTAGCCAGGAGTCAGGTCTTATGGAAAAAGCTACTGTTTAGACACCTTTCAGGTATACTGCTTTGCCTTGTGGTTCTGAGCTGGCAGGCTTGATGCACTTGTCCATGGAGATAGTTTTCAAACAAGAGCTTTGCATCCCACGGAGTGGATTGTTGAGTAGTGCTCAACATATTTACCTTAGAAATTTATGCACGTGTGGTAGGAAAATAGAGTTGGCACACTAAGACTGTAGAAAGTTGAGTCTTACAAACAATTAAGCCCCAGTACTTTGAATTTCAATATTTAGGCACCAGAGTTAGGGTGTCAGGTGTTACTTGCTTTCAGAAAGCCTTGTATTAGTAGAGAACACTGGCTTAGTTGGGTTTACAGTTTGATAGGGGCCCATAGCTAATACTTTCAGTAAGGTGCTTTAATGAAAAGCATGCTATGTTCAGGAGGAAGACCTCAGCAAGCCAGTCTGTGGTCTCAAGAGAGGTCTGAGGGTGAAAATGAGCATGGGCCAGTTGTAGGCTTCACTGACATCATTCAGATGGATGAGTGTGCACTGCTTATTTTGGGATTTATCATGAAGTGTCTGTCCCTCTTCATGGACACAGATGACTTGAAAATTATGAGCTGACCTCGTGCAATTTGCTGTGGTGTGTTTTAGAGCAAACCATCATCAGTGAAATCTTTCTCATGTCTTAAATTTGTTCTGTTTGTAGCTCTTTATGTGTCTAATGAACTTTGCCAAAATATTCAAAGAGCTACTGGAAAGCTACTGGATCACATGCTCTTAATTTTAAAAGCTCAGAATTTTTTCATGCCACAAGTGGAATGTGAATTTACACGTAAGGCCTGCATAAATGTAGCCCCTTTGATTTAGATATGCAGAGGCTAAATTACAGAACCTTAGACACCTGCATTCAAAAAAAAACAATCCAAGCCTCACAGTCAGTAAGTTTACTTTGACTTTCAAAAAATGATTTTCCTGCAACTGAATGCAGCTGTCATTAAGGCAGTAGCCTTTTCTCTGAAATGCTTGTGGAGTTTTCTCCTTTTTTCTGCTTAATTTAAGCTTCAGTTTTAAATTTTGAAAATGCATGTTTTCAATGGCTTCTTTCTCAAAGACTTTTGGATTGCTGCTTTAGTCAAACAGCTTCCAGATCTACTTGATAATTTGTCCACTTATTTTGATTCAGCCTGTTTGCCAGACTTGGGGTTAATTTTTTTGTGCAGCATCTGTCTCCCAAGCATATCAGATGGCATAGAGTATACCCTCTGAAGACTGAAATCCATGCTTGAACAAGGCACTGACAAACAAGGATAAATGGGGCTGGAGTAAAACAATAGATAATTTATCTGAACTTTTTGCCTTGTAAATTATGAGCATGGAAACAAACATTTATATGTTCATAAATGATTTTGACTCATCCTGTTAAACCACCAAGCCGCTTGAGGCACATGTTTGTAATTCCTAGTGTATCAGCAGACTAGAAGTTTTATCAGATGCACAATGACTCTCATACTGACCTAGATGGCTTTGTGACAAAGGTGGAGGACATGGACACTTGACTGTCTTTTACAAGTTTCTTGAAGGTCAATGTTAAGAACATCTGGCTTTTTAGCAGTCAGAATGTGGATGTCATTTTTCATAACATGATCTTAGGCTGCTGTTGTGTTCCTTTCAGGTGAAGAATGTATGAAATGCCATATTTCTCATTTAACTTATTTTTTGAACTTTTCAAGGGAGCGGGAGAGGGAAAGGCATCGGCACCGTGACAGCAGAAGATCACCATCACCAGACAGGTCCTACAAAAAGGATTACAAGAGAGCAGGAAGGTATGGAGGCTGTATGTGGTCTCTTGAGCATTTGAGGCTCTGTGCATCCACTCATGAGGTTTTGTGTATGTATAAGAAACCCAGAAAAAATGAGTGTCTTAAATTTATAATCATCTACTGATACATGCAAATATCAGTTATCTCAAGACCTTGAGAAAGTTAGAAACAGGATTAATCTCTGGAGAGAGAAAGTTTCGCTGCTCTATCCTAAAGACTTTCTCTTAAATCTTCTAGTCCGTAAAGTACCAAAATTATTTAAAGTTGCTCTATCTTTAGATTATCTTTTAGAGGCTTTTCTTACACTGCTGTTCCTTTCTGAATGCTGAATAGTTGAAAACATTGCAGCATTATTCTTTTTGTAGGCAGAGGAGATTTAAAAGAAAGTCGGTAGTTTCCTTACTCCTCCTTTGAAAGCATTACTCTTGCAATGCACAAGGAGTATCACACCTTGTGTTGTTCAAAGGTGTGTTAGAGTAACAGAAGTGTGGGTTCTGTATAATACTTTTAATAAAACTCAAGTTTTTCATCGGACCAATAGTTTGTGGGCTGAGCTTTGAAACTTCTTACTGTAACTTCTAGTTGTGACTGATGTGACTTAGTTTTTACCTATGAGTTCCTAACTTAAAAAGAAATTCACCTAGAATGCAAGTAGGAATTTTAATTTAAAATGGCATGTCTTTTTTTTTTTAAATTCTTGATTATGGCTTCAAATAAAAAGCACATAGAATTTTAATTCTTTCTTTATAGTAGTTCAAAATTGCAAATTACTCTTGTACTCTTTATAGTGCAAGTTAAAAGCTGGAAAGGCAACTGAATTTTGCTGCAATTTATATGATAGTATGACTTACTGATTGTTTTTCATTTTAAAATAATAAAGAGAATTGCTTTTATTTGCTTTCTCCCACTAAGCCGGTCTCCAAGCAGAGAGAGAAAGAGAACCCGATGGGAGGAAGACAGAGAAAGGTGGTCTGAGAACCAGAGCTCCAGTAAAGAGAAAAATTATACTGCTGTCAAAGACAAAGAATCAGAAGAGAATGCATCTGAAAAAAATGAAGAGGAAGATGAGGAATTGCTTAAGCCAGTCTGGGTTCGCTGTACCCATTCTGAAAGCTATTATTCAAATGACCCTATGGATCAAGTGGTATGTCAGTAGGAACTCTAAAATGACTGCAGACAGTCCTTTATAATGTGAACTCTTCAGTGGGGTCATCATCAATTCTTCTCTCTTCCCAATCATCTCAGTCTTTTAACCCTGTTAGGGGCTTCATTTGTTGCCATTCTTCCCTGTTTTCATCAGTTCCTTCTGTCTGTTAGCATTCAGATAAGTGGTACATAGAAGAGGGTATTTTTTTTTTTGTCTCCAGGAGGGAAAGATCTATTTTTTCTGTTATACACTGTGTTTAACTTCTGAGCAAAGATGCCTCAAGCAACATATATTCCTGCAAACTTGGAGAAGTGCTATACCAGCAAATGAAATAATTTCTCTGCTAGTTCACCTGGTGAAACAATGTAATGATATGCTAAAGCCTTAGTAGGTATTCCCATGTTTCACTGAAAGATCCATCTTTCCCATCTTGTTGTTTTTTTCATGAAATGCTGGTAGATACTGAGTTCTTGTGCTATTTTAACACTGTCATTTTTTTTGTTCTGTTGTTGTTCTAATTTTTTCATTTTAACAGGGGGACTCTACTGTGGTAGGAACAAGCAAGCTCCGGGATCTGTATGAAAAGTTTGATGAGGAGTTAGGAAAGCGACAGGCAAAGGCCAAAGCAGCCAGGCCACCATGGGAGCCACCAAAAACCAAGCTGGATGAAGATTTAGGTAGGCTGAAATCATGACAAAGCTCTGAAGTGGATTAATTTGTAGTTAACCTGTTTTTGAAGTTTTTTGTATTTAATCATGTTGGTAGGTGTTTTTTAAATCCCTCCTGTGCATTTCATATCCAATGGGAATTTTACTATAGCTTTTGATGGAAGTAAAGCTAGATTCTTTACCCAGAAGGCCTAGGGGGGAAATGGAGATTATCCAGCACTACCAAATGCTTGTTTCTTCCGTGGCATAAAACATGCTGAGCATGATCAGGTAGTCTCTGCTCTGGCTTGTGTTAGCAGCAATCCTGTGTTGCAGTGGGATAGCAGTGTGCTCCAGGAGCACTTTTAGGTCATGAAGGGCTGATGATGGAAGAAATTTACTGTGAGGGTGGTGAAGCACTGGAACAGGTTGCCCAGAGAAGTTATGGGTGTCCTATCCCTAGCAATGTTCAAAGCCAGGCTGGATGGGGCACTGAGAAACCTGGTCTAGTGGGGGGTATCCCTCTCCATGGTAAAGGGGTTGGAATTAGAGAGTCTTTAAGGCTCCTCCCAACCCAAATCATTCTATGATTCTATTATTTCAGTATGTTACATTGAGAAGTTCTGTGTTAGTCTTTTGAAACTGCAGCTTACTCTCACAGGTTCCATGCATATTTTGCACCTAAAAATGGACTTCAGTATTAATCAGATATATACCAGAGAAGTTTTGAAACTTAAGTCTTTGTGAATATTTGTAGGAATACACGTGCACACTTTGTGAGGAAACTCTGTTTCAGCTGACCATGGATGACCTATGTAAACCATGTGTTCCAAGGACATATTTTAATAACACCTTATGCCAAATTATGAACTGTATAAAAATACATCTTGATTAAAAAAAAAGGGGAAACATTTGCCTAGTGATCTCTCATTTTCTCTCTCTCCTTTTTCTTTCAACTAAGGAGAGTCTTGTATTCAGTAAAAATGTGCACTTTAAAACTCTAGTTTACAGTATTTGAAAGTGCTGATAATATAGTAATATATTTTCTCTTAAGTCAAAACTTAAAAAATGGAAGAAACGTGTTTTATTCTAAGAATAAAATAAACTTTACTTGCACACTGGTATATGTCTTGGCTATGAGGGCATTTATTTAAATTGGAGCTGAGGATATCTGTGGAATTGAATGACTAAAATTACGTGCATAAGAAAGGGAGTCACTCTGCAGTACCACAGGAGATCAGAGATACTAAGATCAAGGTTTTTGTGTGTGGGTTATTTTTAATATGAAGTCCAGACATTAATTCATGATAGAGAATGCATTGCTATGGAGAAGAGAGCATGTGGAAGTGTTTTTCAGCCGTCTTTATTTCTTCTGTGTGAATCAGAAAGCTCCAGTGAGTCAGAGTGTGACTCTGAAGATGACAGCAGCTGTTCCAGCAGTTCAGATTCGGATGTTATTGACGTCATTGCAGAAATTAAGCGTAAAAAAGCACACCCTGATCGTCTCCATGAAGAATTGTGGTACAATGATCCAGGACAGGTAGGGTGTGAGGGAAAAGTACTGGGTGTCCAAAGGTCATTCTCCTGATAAATTGAAAATTTTTGCCCTGTTGTCCAACATGCTGAGCAACTTCTAATTCTAAATGCTTTCTTTACCGCTGTTTTCAGTTTTCTCTCTCATCTTCTTCAAAGCACTTCACTTTTGATTTCAGGAGCATGGTTCCAGCTTATTAATTCTGGGGATTATTCCGTTGGAATCATGTCTGACAGGGTTAATAAAAACTGAATGCTTTAGAATGCTAACAATGTGCTAATGTTGTCCTTTTAGCCCTGAGATAAAGGTACACAACAGAATTCTGTGGTGGGAAAAAAAAATATGTTTACTTCATTTACAAATTTTTCACCTTAAGCTCTCAGCTCATAATGATAAATAATGTTTTAAATATGCAGTTAATGCTTCTAATTTATTTTCTAATGGTTCTTTTGTAATTGCATGGAGATTGTAGTTCTCATTAAATGTAATTGCTAAGCTCATGAAGTGCTGTTTTGAATGTACACATTGCACAGAAGACTAGTTTTTGTTTGCAAATTCACCATCTTCATCTTTCCTAAATATTTTACAATCTATTCTTTCATTTCAAGTGGCACCTCAGTAAATTTATTTTTCTGTCACTTTGTGTGATGTATGAGTTCAGCATGCAACAGATCATAATGTGAGGAGATACTGGAATGCATGTTGCCACTGTGGTAATTCAGAAGTCTGTTGAATATTCTATTACAGATTCATCTTTATGCTTCTAGTTAAAAAAAATGATTGAGCATAGCTAGCTGTTTTTATTTGTATGGAAAACAAAATTAGTGAGCTGTTTAGATATTTAACAGAAAAAATTATGTAGCTCTCGGGCACACTTCAAAGTAATGTTCTATGAAGAATATTAACAGAAAACAACGTGGAATAATTGTAGAAGGAATAGATTCAGGAATGTTTGGTATATGAGTTTCCTGCTGAAAAATGTTCTTTACCAAAAACTTTCTTGAGACTGACTCTTCATCTTTCTTGAAAAGACTAAAATCAGTCATGGTAAGCCTGTCAGTGCTGTACTACTTCTATGTAGATTTTACTTGAAAACATTTGAAGTTTTCATAGATATTTATCTGGTGTGTCAAAGTGCTTTCTGTCAATAAATAAAACAGGAATGATTGCCATGCACTCTGGCATGTGCAAGTATGCCATCTGACATGGAACTAGATTTGTGGGATGGATTTTCCCAACCCTTCATCCTGAGAAGCTTGTTTATTAATTTGGATAATCTCCAGCAGTGCTGACAGGTGCCAGAAAACAAGTTGTTAAATTCAATGCCACCATAGTGGTTTGCCTTACAAATGTGATCTGCTCGTTTGTGTTGTTCTGTTGGTCAGAGAAGGCATTGCCTATGTAAATTTTCACCATCATTTTACCATCAATTCAAGATTGCTCTCCTGCATTTTTTTTTCCTGTGAGCAGTGTTGTTAGGGACAAGATAGATATATATCTGATGGCTTCTCAAGTCTGGGGCTTTACAGGTACTTCACATATCACTCAGTTTTGGCCTATGCATTTAATATAACAGAGGCAGTATTTGTGCTGAACAGTTATAAGGATTAAGGATGAGGTTTTTAAAAATATATGATGGTTATTTAAATAGCCTCAGTAGAAGCTTAGTTTTGGAGCACTGATGAGCAATTAGCTGTTGACTGCTTTTTAAACTCTCTTCTGTCTTGTTGCTGTATAAGCCAATGAGGAAGTATACTTCTGCCTATGAGCATGATTCTATTTCTTTAAACCTCTTGTTTCCTCGATGGTCTGAGAGTAGGGGAAAAACTGTGTGAACAGCAGGCTGTCATATCACTCCGTTGTTAAGATTGTGTGATTTCCAAAGGAGTAGGGAAGTGCCCTGCTTCTTATGTTCCTTTGCACATACGCCTTGTGTCAGTCTGAAGAAACTGAAGTTAGCTTCAAAACTAAAAGCTTGCATCCCTATCCCAGCTGCCCAAAGCTAACATTAACAGTTATTTAGTGATTCTTTATGATGTATGCCCTGGCCCTTTTTGGTATAGGCACTTGATGCACCCATACAGAATACTCAAGTGGGTATTTTTTTCCCTCATTATCTTTTTTACAGGATAGATTTGAAGTGTTCCCATTAGTTCTTTAAAGTACCAAGTAAAATCTTTGAACGGTCTGCATTTCAGGGGATAGCCTTGTTCCATGTCAGAGGGCTTAGTTGAGGATGGGTTTTCAGTCAGAGAACTAAATGGAACTGTTTGAATATGGAGATTTCAGCATGTAAATATTGACACATGCATGTTTAGGACCTAAATTTTGTTTTAGGCAGTGAGCATGCTGTTTGTGCACATAAGCAATGGAAAGGAGGTATATTATAGCAGAATTCTGCTGAGGGTGTTTTTCCATCTTCTGCTTCTGAAACGGTGATGAAGTTCTATTGCAGCTGTGCAGTTCTCTTACATTAGTCTACAGTGTTTTCAGTTTTATTGGCTTAAGAACATCCACTTAATCTAAGCATGACAGGCTTTTAGGAGCATCAGCACTCAGGGCATTAAAACCAACATACTTTTCCAAAACCACTTTTCAATAAAACCAGAATCCTATTTTGTTTTTGACAGATGAATGATGGACCTTTGTGCAAGTGCAGTGCTAAAGCCCGGCGAACAGGGATAAGACACGGCATTTATCCTGGCGAAGAGGTATTAGTAATTCTAAGGATTGCAATTATGAATACAAATTTGCAGCTGTAAATTCCTTCTTGGGTTGATTTGAGGGGGTTTTCCCATGATTTACAGGCCAAAAAAAAAGAAAAACAAAAAAAACCTCTTCTGCATTTTTACATCACTTAGTTATGTAACCTCGTATTTAAAATGAAATACTGGTAATGAAATCCATCTGAAAACTAGAAAACTTTTGCCTGTGTTTGCTTAGTTTTAGGTTTGTTTGGGCTTTTTTTAAGTTTCTGAAATATTGTATTACTAGAAAAAAACTTGTGATCAAAGATCTGCTATTTTCAAGTGAATGAATATGCTGTGAAGGGCCCACTCTGTGAAATGATTGCTTTGAACGAAAAGCAAATAGTAATTCTGCTGCTGAAAGAAGCAGAAGGCTTGTCAGGAGGCATTCTTGCCTTAGCATGTAGGCTTTACAATTTATCTTTATACTTTTTCTTGAAAAATTTTATGCTTCAGTTGGCCTTATTACATATATTTACTGAAACTATAGTTTATTTCTCTGCAGTTAAGGAGTTACAAATGTTTCTGAATTATTTGTATCCAGAAAATTGGCTTTCGTTTGAAGATTACTATAAATTTCTCCACATCAGGATCTATTCCTTCCCATGTTGCATCTAGGGTTCTTCTTGCAGAAAATGGAGAAAAACTAGGAGGAGAAAACTACTATATATAAAACTTCCTGTTTAAGGCAGCTGTTCCCTGGAGCAATGCCATCTAGGAATCCCAGGTTTCACAAAATCTCCGTGGATATAACACTTCACCATGTCCTGTAGGTGAAACTGCCTAGTTTTCAACTAGCTTGTTTGCAGCTACCTTGTTGCAGCTGTGAGAAGCTTATTTTGGGGCTGAAGAGCCAATTGAATCATCTTCCTTTGCATAAGTTTTGCAAAGTGACCAGAGCAGTGTAGTGGTGCAGCTGTCTTGCCATTTCCACAGGCCAGCTTTTGTTCTGCAGTTCAGAATAGTACCCTGCACAGTGCAGTGGTTTTATTCTTTTTCCCAGTGTATTCCAAACAGCACACTGTATGTAGGGCATATTAAAAGCTGGTTTTGTCTGACTATTGAAGAGTTCAGGTTTTAACACAGAACTGCTTCAGAACAAGCTGGAGGGAAACATGAAATCACAGGTGTCTGGCTGGCTTTGGATCTCAGAGTCAAGCATTACAGCCTGGGAGATGGAGTGGGGTTACCAGAGCTACCTCTGTGATGATAGACTAATCCCTTCTCTTCAAGCCTCAGATACCCTCATGAAGCTGAGCTGATACCTGTGTGTCTTGATAACATACCTTGAGATCTCCTCGTATGATGTCCAGGCTCCTCTTTATAAGCTTTTAAAATGTTTTTCCTGAAACAGATTTATATAGGAGAGGAAATCAGTCTGGAACGTGAACAGCTAACTGTTGTGTGTAAGAGAGATGGAGAGTTAAATGGAAAATGAAAAAAAAATCCATCTTTCTTTGCTTTTGAATAGCTTTAAAAATATTTCTTAAAGTGAGAATGGAGATAAGGCCACACTTTTCTCCTTCCCAGAGTGCCTAATTATGACTACCTGCTTTTATTTAATTTTTCCAAATGCATATTTCATGGCTATTAGAAATGCTTTATTCTCTCTTTTAATCTAAATTTGCCTTGACTCTACACATAATTCTACTTATCTCTTTCTTTAAGCCCATTAAACCATGTCGCCCCATGACCAACAATGCTGGAAGACTGTACCACTACCGAATTACTGTGTCACCTCCCACAAACTTCTTAGTAAGTACTTTATAAGTAATTTGATCTAGGACTCTGGTTTTGTTTTTGGTGACAGAAGTCATATTGTGTCTTGCTTACTCCGTGGTGGTTTTGTTTGCTTTTTTAAGACAGACAGACCTACTGTTATTGAGTATGATGACCATGAATATATCTTTGAAGGGTTCTCCATGTTTGCACATGCCCCACTAACAAACGTAAGTATGGCCATCGCTGCATGCTTTAGGTTTTGTACAGGGGATTTCTTTAGAAGGTGCTCATCCTGCACTGAAGCAAGACTTGCCTGAAACAACAATACATGTATGCTACAAACATCTTACCAGCACTGGGTACAGGGGAAAGATATTTGTGCCAATGAATCTCAGGTTTTGGCTTGACTGATTGCGGGAAGCAGCATCTTTGAACTGTGACTGAAGCTGTGATGTGAAGTAATGTTTTTATGTGTTTCACAGTTTGGAAGTGAATTAAACCATGGAACAACTTGTTTAGCCTGCTAAGTGGATTTAAATTGACTGAGTGGGTTTATTAAGTTGGCAAAGTTTAAAAAAACTAGTAATAAGAGCAAAAAAAGGTTTTCCCTTTAAGTGATAAATTAAATTTTTCAGAGATCCACTCTAAAGGGTTTTCTCTCTTCTTAAAACTTACCTAGATGTATCCAATACTTTCTAACAACTGTTCAGCTTCTTCAGGATCTAGCAAGTTACAGTTTTTAGTAAAAGCTGTAGGTATGTACAGGTGTTTAATTTTGTATTTTGAAATCAAGTGTAACAGGAAAAGGATATGATAATGACCTGACTGCCTTGCTTTTCCACTATAAGCTGAGTTAGCCAAACGTGAATAGAAAATATTCAGATGCTTAATTTCTGTACACTTGAAGATTTTTTGGTTATCTTGGTTATTTCAAAGTTTTCTCATAAAGTTCAGTGTGTTAGTTTCATTTATACCTATTTTATACCTATTGCTAGCTACATCACCACTGCCACAACGCGCTGTAAGAATGGGTATGAACACGGGACAGGGATGTTACACAGGACTGGGATGTAAGGATTCTGGAACTGAGAGGCACTGAGAAGAAATTACTTTGACCCTGACAGTTTGCTTACATAATGGATATGATAACACTCTACTTCTGGTGGACAGAGGAAGGGAGTCTTGTTGAGAAGTCAGTGAGTGAGTGGAGTTCAGTCTCTGGTATGGCAATGGGAAGCACTGCTTCCCAGTAGCATTAACTCAGCCATGGAGTAAAAGGCAAATTTATCTCAAGGCTTTGTATTTTCACTTTGCAAATGAGCAAAAAGGAGCAGTTTTGTTTTACTAACATTAAATAATAAAGTGATCCCCTTATCTTTACAATTTTTGTTTGACAGGAAGGCAGAGAGTTATGAAAATATACAGACAGCAATATACAGATAACAAGGAAAACTCTTCTTTGATATGAGTGGTTAGTGAAGCTATTAAGCTTACTGTAAAGTGCATGTTTGCTTACACTTCCAGATAGGGGAAGTGATCAGCTACAAATTATTCTATTTTACAAAAAAATATAATCTGTAGCGCCAATTCCTGTTAATAACAAATATAAAGCCCTTTGGAAGGAATCTCTTGATGTCATGAGGTAATTTTTGGCACACAACATAAAACCTGCTGTTTGAGGGACACTTTGAAACATGTTTGATAAAATGAAGGTAGCAAACGGTATTAAAAAATCTTTGTATCTATCAAATTTCTGTAGTACGAAGTCTTAAGTTTGCATAATTAGAGTTATTACTGAGTTACTGCTGTTATTACTGAGTAATAACTGAGCAGTCAAGTATTAGGGTGAATGATTAGTATAGTCTTGGAAAAAAATATTTTCATATTATAAATAGCAAATCAATTTTATAGTACCAACCATGCGCTCCTTTAGTGTGTATTTGCTTGTGTACAGGGAACGTCACTTCATGGAGATCTTAGTTGTGGTCACTTCTCTAAAGTATTCAATTTCTAGTTTAAATTGTGTGTTAGAAAGTAAGTAAACAATCTCTGTGCTTTTTTTAAAGCCTCACTGATTTAAGTGTGACAGGTTTTCATCTGCTCAGATTCTAAATGGTATATTTAGCATCCAAGGTTTTGGGAGGGTTTTGTATTCACATTTAATGCTGTATCAAATTGTAAGAAATACAGTTTTGTTTGGTCGTTTGGTGCAGCTTCTTCATTTATCATGCAGATATCAATAGATTTTTGTAGCCAGAATAGTCAAATGTTTGACAGTGGGCTGTAAGAAGACGCAATCAGAATATTGCACCTCTGCTATGTACAGTGATTTCATTGCAACCCCAGCCCTGTTTGGATATTTATTTGTGTGCTTATAAACGTAAAACCTTGGGTTGTTTCACTTCACAGGTCATGGAATTGTTCTAACATTCTTTCATCCTTTTGAGGGCAATGAGTAGTAAAATTTGGTAAGAGCTGTAGATGTGTAAGGGAAGATCGGACATTTTTGTAGTCTTAAAGGAATTGAGCTTTTCTCCTCTGAAAATCCCGTAAAAAATGAAACACTTTCAGCAATTTATGGACTGTAAAAAGGGGAAAAAGAGAGTTAAATGTTTGTCTTGCTAGCTAGTCAGATGAAATTGAGAATATTTATTGCATCAAATTAGTATAAAACTAATTTATCCCTAAGATATAACACTATGTAGCTTTGACTTAATACTGCATTTTATGACAGTATAGCTGAAACAAATGGCAGTGTCCTAAAAACACCTTGCTTTTCAGATCACTCTATCAATCTGACATGTTGTGTCAAACAAATTCACTTGCAAATATCCAAGTGTGAGAAGATACAGGTTGACTGAAGTTTACAGGTGTACGTTTTCTCCTAAGAAAATTTAATCTCCAGTAGATGGCATTATTTAACCTTCCTTCACCATCCCTGCTGTCAGCACTGTGTTTTATTGCTGAGGTGAAGGCTGGAACTGGTGCTTCCTTTCCATGTACTTGTGTTCTTGTCTTTGCATGATCCCCCAGAGCAGCTGTGTTAGTAAGTGCCCTTTTCAGCAGACAGTAATACCTTTGCATACAAAATTGTATTAACTATACATCTGATGCTGTATAGTTTTTAGTGCTGAATTTCTCTTTTCCTTCCAGATTCCTCTATGCAAAGTAATCAGGTTTAACATTGACTATACAATTCATTTCATTGAGGAGATGATGCCTGAGGTAAGTTGGATAATTAGTCTAAAAGTCAGAGTGGGTTATGAGTTGTTGTTATGTTTAATGGATTAAACTCTTCAGTATCCAACCTTGTGAGGAATCTATAAGACTGGCTCTGTTCTGAATGTGTGACTGAAACAGGACTTGCACTTCCAGGTACTAGCAGAAATCCATCTACTTAGGCTATCATATATTAAAATCAAACAGTAAGAAGTGCTAATATCCATAGGTTCCTTTCATTTTAAGTTACATGCAGTATCTGTAAATTGAATTAGGTATTACCCTTTTCTTACATCTGACAAAAATAAGGCATATGGAGGTACTCCTTCGCCAGGACCACATACGTCAATGGCAGAGCTGAAACTTAATCAGAAGTTTGAAGCTCTGAAGATTGCTTATCAGTACTTAATATAAGCTGTGCCAAAACAAATTTCCTGTGGATACAAACAAAGCACATTGAGTTCATAATCTGTTTGTGGTGGGGTTTTTTATTGCTAATTAATGCCTGGTGGAGCCAGTTTGTGAAGTAAATTACTGCAGTGGAACAGTGTGTATGGATACAGAAACACCCCTGAATATTAACTATGAAGATAGGATCAGTATTTTATTTAGCCATATATATTTATATTTTTCTTTCTAGTTATCTCTTTTCTTAGGTTACTCAACAGCATCTAAATATATGCAACAGCCCTGAAATTCCTCAGAAAGAATAATGTGATCAAAACAATTAATGTCTTCTTAGTGAATGGACTGTGTTGTCTGCAGGTCTTGAACTGAAACAACAAGTGACCACCAAGCAAAATAGGGAAGTCAGCATTTGGGGGGGCTTCTGGGTAAATGGTTACAGCATTATTTGCAGATTATCTTTACTAATGATTTTTGAAAGAGATTGTGGTGTGAAGTTTAGAATTTATGGGTGATTTCATGCATGCACTATTTGTATCAATCTGGCTTGATTTTGTTTGTTCAGGAAAGCTTATGTGTTTGCTTGCTGAAGGAGCCACTTCCTCACTTGATGAAAATATTTTTTCTTTTCCATTTAATCTTTTTTCTTTTTCTTCTGTTGGCTATTTAGGTCATAATCCTCAATTTGTGTTGTACTCATACTTGCCATGGAAGTGATAGTGATACCACAGATGGTGATTTATAAACATTTATTATGGACATGTGGGAAAAAAATGAACTATGAAAAAGATACTTCTCAGAAATGTGTCATCTGCTTAGCTTGCTCAAGAGGAAGGGGTTTTAGTGCTTGGGAGATTATTGCAGATTCGTAATTTTTGCCTATACTGTTGATTTGGACGTTGAGTGAAAAGGATTCAATGCCATTCTTTCTTGACTATGCTTTCTGAAGAGACCACTGTGCTATGTTAGATGATCACAAATGTATCAATACTGTTTCCAGAACCCAGTATCTCGTGGTTGGCAGATATGAAGACACTGGTTTTTTTTTCACTGTGTTTTATTTAACTGTATATGAATGGTATTGTTTGTATTGCCATTCAGATACAGTTAAATATACAGGATATATAAATATTATATATTTATAATTTTGGTCTATTTTTTTGTTGTTGTTGTTTCCCCAGAATTTTTGTGTGAGAGGCCTTGAACTGTTCTCTTCATATCTATTCAAAGATATTTTGGAATTGTATGACTGGAATCTAAAAGGTAATGTTCTCTTTGAGATGGCTCTCAAAATAGGAATGTAATTGCTGTTTTCCGTGAGAGAACAAACTTCATCTATTCTTCAAGAAGATGTAATTACAGTTCAATAGTGTGACCTGTGGCAATGAAAGTGCACAAACTAGGCACTGTATTCTCACAAATAAAGTAAATTTCTGCCTTAATCCAGAACTTTTTTTTTTTAATCAAACAGTAAATATTACTGTGTGTTTAATATGACAGAGTGTCATGTGCATGGTATTTTGAAAGCCAAAGTGTCAGGTAAACTCTTCTGTTCTACAAGCTAACTACAAGTTGCTCATACAGTATTTCTCTGCAGTCAACTCAGAAAACAGTGTCATACAGACAGCTGTGGAAAGTTAACATTATCATTATAACTGAATGTTTTTGTCTTTTGACAAGATGAAAATGTTTCTGTGAGGACTGCAACAAAGGAGAATGCTTCCCATGGTCTAAAAGAGAAATGAGAGCATCAGAGAAATTACATTTCTGTATCTGTAGGGTGTCTTGACTTTGTGGAGTTGCACTCTGCACTTAATGCAGTTAAACAGGAGTACACAGGTTTAATACATTTTGTGTAGCCTTTGGTTTGATAATAAATGTATTCTAATATCAGTGTTGTCTCTCCTACACTGCTTCTTATTGTTCCTTTTTTAGCACCAGGTACTTACAGGTTTAGTTTTATTTTCTTGCAAAGCTTTATATGATGAATAGGAAAATTTAAAAAAACCCACAAAACAGTACTGTGGAAATTTCCATGTTATATTTGTTATGGCAAACAAAAACCACCCCACTAATTGGGAGGAGATAAACTAGTGCTTGTACCTGTAAGGCTTAAGTGTAATAATTAATTGATTATATAATTTTTTTCTATTACTGTTTGTTCAAAAGTACTAGTTTTTTTGAAAGGTTCTTAGTATTTTTAAATTATTTTAGATTTCTTTTAAATTGTCTGTGTGAAAGCTTTCGCTGCAAGTTGTCTCTGTATTCTTTTTTTTGTTACTTTTTGGGTTGGAACTCAAGCCCTATCAAATAAACGTAAGCACCATTAATTGATTTCATCTGCAGTAAAGTTGCTCTTCTTTTGCAAATATGTTGCTGTTCATAAATTTTCTGGTTTTTTTTTTTTTTTTTTTTTTGTATTTAAGGTCCTTCACTTGAAAATGATTCTATTTCCTGTCCCAGGTATCACTTCATGCCGCGGTTTGTGAGATTTCTTCCAGGTAATGTTTGTATTGTTTAGTTTTATACAAATTAGATCTAAAAACACTTTTAAAAAAACAAAACAGAAAACACTCTGATCCCCCAGCAAAAAGCCCTTATTGCAAGTCAAATCAGTCAGTGCAGAGATCTGGAAGTCTTCAGTGCTTGCTGGCAGCGTGGATGGTTTATTCAGAACTGGAATTCAGATGGACAGGCCAAGTCTTGCTTCCAGCTTTTGTGTCTGTAGTCATTTTAGCCAGTGCTGGGTCTTCCTTTGCATCTGTGGTGGATCTGTGGCATTTGAGGAGTGCTGTTACCTAATCTTGCACATTTCATGACCCCCTGCTCTTCAGATTACCATGGGGTTAGATCATGGTTCTTGATGTGCAAGTGTCAGCATGATTGGCATCCCTGAGCACATGCTTTTCTGATTGTTTCTTTATTCTAATGCAAGCTTAGACCTTGTAGCAAATAGTAAAAGTCAAAAGCCATCATTCCAGTGCAGTTCAACCCTGGCCTGACAGCCAAGGACAAGATTCCATGTGGAGCATTGTGCTCATTTTGAGTGAACAGCTTATGTAGGCATTTAACACTTCCTAAGACACCAGGACAGACTTTCAATTGATGTAAATGTCGTTGCTCCATTGAAAATGTGTCCTGATGAGATCCTGCCAGTGATTGTTCCAAGAGGATTGTGTGGACAGAAGAATGTGTTTCAGCTGTGGGATTTAGGGTGCAGATGAAACATGGAACAACCTTCACCAAGAGGGCTGTGACCTGGAGGTGCTTTCTGGTCTGGGCTTTGAAACTTAGTTGGGATATTAATTATAGCTGGAGAAAAATGAGTTTTGGCTTGTTACTCTGGAGAGTACTGATGGCTAGATGACTGTATTTCTAATTGTTGCTCCTTTCTGGATACACAGCACTGTTCCGTCAGAAGCAGAGCTCTGAGGCTTGCTAGCAAACATTGATTTGGTTTTGCTGAAGCAATTTACAAAATAAGCCATCAAGCTACATGTGGCTGATTAACTTGACCTCATCACAAAATGAGAACAAGTTTGTCCTGCCTAGTTTGTGTAGCTTGAGGGTGCTTTCCTGTTCAGGGTTTTGATATTCTGATTATTTTCTTTTTTAATTAGTTTAGAAGCCAGCTCTTTCTGTGTTTTTGGGTTGTTTACTGATAGGGAGAGATAAGTCTCTATAATATGTATGCCTGTGTGCTGCTTCTTCTTTAAGGTCCCCAGCCTTCTAACTCCTTTTTCAAAATACCTTTTCCTGATATTTCTACATATATAGTTGCCTTTTAGCATCTTTTTGACAGGTTTTTTTTTTTTTTCTTAATCAAGCCTTCATTTTTTTGTGGATTTTTTTTTTTGAAGTATCCTTGAAGATTTTTAATTTTCAGAGAGTGGAAATCTATTTCCTTCAGTTACATTTGCAGAACACTTCTTATGTCTAATCAAAGAAGATGTTGGTGCATCAGATCTCCATATATCCATCAGCTGTCTCTTTAAAGATAGGAATGAATTGTTGATTTCCCATCCCTTCTACTTTTTCTTTCTTACTTTCCTAACATTGTCTACAAGTAATGAGGTTTGGGATGTCAGGTTTTCTATGTGGATTTACTTAGAGACAGGCCTTGGGGTAGCTCCAAGCTAGTCATATCAGGTTTACTGAGATGCATAGCATGCAGAGCAGTTGCTGTATTGTATTCATTTTCATAGGTTTTTATGATGATAAATATATTCAGAGAGTAAAAGACTAGAAAACACACATTTGAGGTCCCCAGTACTACATATTCTGATTTCAAAAGGGCGTCTGACTTTCATTTAGCACAGCTGTCTATAGCAACCTGTACATAATCTTCAATGGGTAAGGATACACTTTTATTTTAGTGATTGGTGGGTGTGGTCTACCTCTTGTGTAAGAGTATAATCCACTTGTTGATGAAGAACAGTCTTGTAAGTGGAGTCCCCTGTAATTTGAAGGAAAACTTTGCACATTTAAAAATCTGTAGCTATTTAGAAGTATTTTCTATTTCTAGTGAGGTTTGGGGTGTATTTTCCCCAGTTAACTTTCCCTCTTGGTGTTTGAGTGAGTTAGTTCTGAGAGGCCAAGTTACACCGTTGCCTGTCACAGTATCTCTGCAGTAGTGCTGTAATCCCATCAGGAGTAAGAGAAGGCTTGGTTCCTCACATATCTTGTAGAGAATATCTTACACAGTGCTGCTGTTGTGCAGCAGCACAACAAGGCCTTTCCACTGTGCCTGGGATCACACTCCTTGTGCTGTGGTGTCATCCCCCATATTGCTGTAAGGTTTTACTTCTGGTTTGTCACCATTTCTCTTTTGTGGGTGTAGTGACAGAGAGAACACATTCAGTGGCTGGACCAGATTGTTTCTGCTCCCTGAGGGAGGGAAATCAGCATGTGTGTTCTGTGGGGCTGCAACTTGAAGATTCCTCCATACCTGCAAATTAGCACTGTTATTAAAGGAATGGGTTAGAGAAATGTATGTCAAAATTAAAGCATGTGGGAACATGAACTTTTTACTTGCGTGAGCAGACATACTGAATTTGAATAGTCAGTGATCTGAGTGATCACTGAGTGGTGATCTGCCAGGACCATCACTCACCTTTCCTGTTTGCATATTCACATCTGTAGCTGGCTACCTGAAGCCTGTCAGATTATAGTGTCTTTTTTTGTTACAAGTGGCCTTTGCTGTGTATTTTTCCTGGGGTCTCAGAGGTATTTAGTAATTTTCACATGTCCTTGATTCATTTAGTGGCAGAAGACAGCATGAGGCTCTTTAGTCTTCATTACTGCAGTTACAGCATGTAAGCACTACAGATGAATTTAAAGTGCAGGATAGTTTACTACGTTCATCCAGAAGTATCCTGTAAAATTTTGAGCGTTCTTAAAAAAAGCCACATAACACCTAAAGGCTTTTTAACTGCTCTTGTGAAAAGAATGATAAAATTGGGAAAAGGAAGATACAACTTGACAACATAGCTGGTTCTTCTGCCTAATCATTTTAAAGTTTATTCAGGCAAGTTAGAAAACTTCAAGTTTCCAGTAGGATGGGACTGGAAACAGTTACTCTCGCCACCGTTACTGTTATTTCTTTAGTTTAGCAAAGTGTTTATGCGTGTGCAGTATTCATCAGTAAAACATTTGCCTTCATGTTTGTCAAATCACTTAAGCATTTTACATTTTATTTTGCTCGTGCAAATGGTTTGTGTTCTGCATATTTTCTGTTATGCTCATGCTTTAGGAGTGAATCTCTGAAACGTGTTTTTTTTCTTTATGGTTTTAAGATGGAGGAAAAGAAGTACTTTCAATGCATCAGATTCTTCTCTACTTGTTACGATGCAGTAAAGCTCTGGTGCCTGAAGAGGAGATTGCCAACATGCTTCAGTGGGAAGAACTGGAATGGCAGAAATATGCAGAAGAATGCAAAGGGATGATCGTTACCAGCCCTGGCATGGTAGAACAAATAATTTTTTTGTTTTTTGAACAATCCAGTGACAAGTACATCCCTTCTTTCAGAGAGTTTGTTATGGCTAAATTAGAACAGGAAAAGGTGACCAGAGGCAGTTGCACATCGCAATAGGAAGAGTTTATTAACTGGTTTCAACCCTGAATTGTCCCCTGTGTTTCTCTACTGAAGGGTGTATTTTCAGATGGGCACTGTTTCAATGTGCATGTTGAAAGGAACAGCTATATTTTCTGTATGTAAATATTTCCTATTTTCTCAGACAGTCTTTATGTGCGTGCTCTCATTCTCTTTTTCCAGACACAGCAGCAGAGAAGTAGTAGCTATTTGCTATTTACTTTCCTCTTCCTCTTTTTGATGCCCTATTGACAGCTCTATTTAATGTGTGCCATCCTAACACTGCCTTGAATATGGAAAAGGTGTTTTCTGTCTATGCAGTTTTTTCCACATTGCTTCTGTGTTGCTCTCATTCACACTGAGGAATTTTGTGTACAGTAATTAATGGATGTATTAATTTTCGGTGCCTAGTTTGAACCCCCTGTGGCCTTATTATTTTTGGAACAATTGGTATTTTAAAGCTCATATTCTCAGAACACAGCTCCTTTCAACTCCAGTGTGTATGTGAATTCAGCCCATTATTCTGACTTTCCCTGGTAAGAAATGTGGGTCACAAGAATGGATCAATGTGCACTAAAAACTGCAGGGCTGTATTTGTATAGTTTGATCAGTGTCGCAAAAGGGTGTCTTAGTAGTAGAGGCATATTTTGGACCTAATATTTGAGACATGCAGCTTTCTCAGTAGTAATACCTTTCTTTTTCTGTCTTCATTTTCCTCCTTTGCTCATAGCTCAGATTCTTAGTTTCTGAGGAAAAACTGTAACTCGGTACCATGCCTAAGAAGAAATTTAATTTTTCAACTGAAAAACCTGTCCTTAAACTGCAGCCAGGGTGACATGCTAAATGTATTTTTCCAGTTCATATTTTTAAGGATTGCAGCATAACATTAGTAAACTACTTACTAAGCTAATAATAACTTGGGTAAGATAGTTTTCCCCTTGATCTCACTCTGAGTGAAATAAAACTTTTGAAACATCAAGAAAATTAGTCTGTTTCTGGTAAGATGAAATACAAAAATACATGTGAACTCTCACTATGGAAAATTCTACCTCAGCTGCTTTAAATGATTGCTAAACCAGAATCTCATAATGGAAATTGTTAGAAAACCTGAACAGCCTTAACTTGCCTGTGGTTTCTGTGATACAAGGTACATGCTGCTCCGTAAGTTGTCAGCATCTGAATGCTATACACTGACATAATTTCAGTTATTTTGCTGAGGATATGCTGATTTCAGCTAGCTGAAAATTTGCTTTTTTGTTTAGCATGAAGGAACGCATGTATGTTCTTTCCTTGTATCACGGAACTCTAAATGTCTGTATGTACAAAGCAGTGTCATTTGTGAGCCGTAGTGTTAATTCTGAGATCTTGTGTGATTTTTTTACTGGCAAACTTTGCATTCTACAAGACAGCGCTTTTAGAGACGTGTGGACATCAAAATATGTAAGCATAAAAGAAATCTGTAGTGCTTTGAAATGTCGTGCTATAATAGCATCATTAGAACATGTTTTTTCTCTCAAGATTGCAGTGACAGTTTTCTTAGTTTGTGGATTTTTCATGTATATTGCAGCATATTGTACTGATTATGAATGTAAGTGAGAAACAGAGTATGAAACTATTACTGTGCATTTTACAACATTAGAAGATAAAACAGTTCTGTTGGAGAGACAATAGGAAACTGTTTTAGAAAATGACAGCTCTTCAATTCAATTATACCCACTTGACACAACAAAGTAAAAACACTAAATTTTGTTCTGTTGTACAGGATCTCTTTAGAAATGATAATTCCTCTTGTGATCAAATCTAGATTTGATGTGTGTTTTGTTTTATTTTTTCAGTGTGACGTATATATATGCAATATGGAGAAGGGAAAAAAGCTTCAATAGGATATAAATCCCACTTAAACAACTAACAATAGTTCAGTATTATTTTAAATTATTTCACTTACGGTGTTTCATTACTTCAATGAAGCTTTGTGTTGGAATAGATATAGAAATTCACAAATTTTAGTCATCTTTCATACTTCACTCTTCTAAAAATATTGATGGCTTTCTCACTACTACGTAGATATATGTATTTATTAACATACTTCTGTGCTATATCTGCATGCTATTTCATGTTGTGTTCTAATGTCAGCAGAGCCTTGGTTGATGAGATTTGGAGTAGGAAACAAAAACAACAGCCTTCTGTTCCATTAGAATTTCTTTGGTTTCGATGTGACTTTAAAGGCAAGGTTGTGATTATTGGATAGTCTATCAAAGCATTTTTAAAAGAGCACAGGGATAAAGCTCTGGATGAATAACATTTAATTTGCTTGCATCCTGTCTGCTGGCGCACAATTTATACTCAATGTTTCTGTTTGTTGCTGTTTGTTCATTTAACCTTCAGAAAGGGCACTGGAGAGGAGGCTGGTGTTCATGATGAAATAAAAAATCATAACCCAGCTACACCCCTCGCATAACTGTCAGTGAGGGAGCTGTTGTGATGAGGTCTTGGAGAAGTTCTTCTGTCCTGGTTGCTGCCAGCCATCTGTGAAGAGCTGTGGAACTGAGTTGACAAAATGCAAGGCAGTGTCGTGGAAATAGTCTGGTTTTGAGTGGTCCTGAGGTTGCACATCTAACACAGACCCTGCTATATGCATAGTGAAAGATGTCCTTTTTACACTTTTGACTATCTCATTGCCTCTGTTTAAGTATCTAAAATGTGTCTGTATTTTTTTTAATATATTGATTATAATTGGTACATTGAGTACAATTATTGTTTAATATTCTGTTAATATATAATTTTGCTCACTGGGTTCTCAGAGGAGTGGTGTATCAAAGCTGCTTTTTTAAGAGAATTTCCTCTATTTAATATTAAGAGTGGGGAGAACCAACAAACAACATATGAGAAGATAAAAACTTCTCAAGCTGGTATTGTACTACCCTGCAAAATATAAACTTAACTTAATCTGTAAGAATCAGGACTTTAGGCTCTTGTTTAGGGAACTATATTCTATCTGCTACAAATCTTGCCCATTTTCTTCTTTAGGGCTTTTTTTGTTCTAATTTCTAATCCTTTTTATAAGAATTGCTATGAGGAAGACTTTTTTTTGTGAAACCAGCAGCTTAAACTAATTTAAAAAACGCAGCTAATTTAAGTAAGTTAACTCTTAACTAACCTAAATATGTTTTTATGTTTTTCCTCTTTTTATTCTTTTTTTTTTTTTTTTTTTTTTTTTTTTTTTTTTTTTTTGGCTGTGGAGATGTAACTTTATGTTCAGTCATCTTGTCTAAAGGGAAACTGATATGCATTTTTCCCTTGGAAAATATTTTTGTATCTGAAAGTCAAGCTTTTAAGTAAGTTTTTATTTTTCTAGAGTAGATTGAAATTGTGGCCATATATAAAATTGGCTTTGCTTATCGATGCAGAAAATTATTCCTGTGAGCTGTTTTACTAAGGTGGTTTGAAAGGCAAAAGCTTTGTTCTTGACACAGTTTTTATTGTTTTGTGAAGAGAATGGTGGGAGCTGTTTCAGTAACACTGAAACTCGTCTTTGAGTGCATCTTTACAGTGCTAAATGAGAAGTTCTGAAATGCAGGTAACTAGAAGTAATGCCCTTTTTCTGAAACCTAAGACAAGCAAAATATATTGGCCTCGTCCCGCTGATTGCAAAGTGGGGAATAAGCAGGCACGTTACAAAGCAGCTTGACAGGTAATGGAGAAGTTGTTTACTTGAAGACAAACTGTGCACCTTCAGCTGAGTTTTCAAATATGCTGGGCAAGTGATCAAAAGCTCTGTGAGCAGCATGTCTGCTACAGTGATGTGCAATTACTTACTCTCTGCATTTATAGAGCTGAAGCAAAAGTTGCCTTCTTTTGCACTGTCCTTTTTAACAATAAAAAGAACTTCTGTTTTGAACTGTAAAAAGGGTAAAAGTCTCCTCATTATACAAGACTGTATTCCTCCTTGTACACATCAGCCTAGGAACCTTTCTTGAGAGTGGAGTGACAGATTTTTTTTTTTTAATGTGATTTAGTCAGTGTGATTGAATAGATCTAATAATGCCTTCACTTGCTTTGGGAAATCATGAACTAAAATTAGAGAGGTAACCTGATCTCAAACTGCTCAGGCATGTGGGTTCTTGGATACTAGAATGCTAATCCTAATTTTTGTTTCTGGTGTGATGCTTGACCAAAGGAAGTTGTTTAAAGTTCTTGGAAATAGTCAAAGTAAAAGGCCTTTTTGGTTTGTTTTTTTTTTTTTTTTCTTTGAGTGTTGGGTCAATTAACTTGCTCTTATTGTTTCTCTTATTGTTGTTACCAAATGTTTATAATGGTAGTAATGATTAGTTTAATGTGCATCTTATTGAGTTTGGAATGTTGTTGCTTCATGTTTCCTGAATAGTGAGGGCTTGAGGCAGTAAATTTTCCATGGAGCTGTTGTCAATTTAGTTGTATTTTGTTTTTTCCTCCTAGAAACCCAGCTCAGTTCGTATTGATCAACTGGACCGCGAACAATTCAATCCTGATGTAATTACTTTCCCTATTATTGTGCACTTTGGGATACGACCTGCTCAACTCAGTTATGCTGGAGATCCTCAGTAAGATGCTTTTCCGTCTGTCTTTTGTTTAGGAACTCGTTACTGTTGTCATTTGGGCCTTAAAGAGGGCTTGGTTATGTGCTTAGTTGAGTCCAATATAAAGCTTAGCCCTTATGACATTGGACACAAGCTCCTGCAAATCAGAAAATAAAAGGAATGAGTTTTTCCCTGGAATAATTAAGGATCTGCTGACATAGACATGCATGCATGTGCAGTTTCATACTGTCAGGTTAAGAAGCTTCATATGAAACTTAGTAACCTGACAACAGCTCTTCTGGGTCCAGCAAAAGGTGGTTCCTCGAGCTCCATGTTATTTCTCTGAGAGGCCAGTGGTGGGTTTTCAGGTTATAGTGTAAGAGGAAGGTGGAGAAGGAGGAATAGTTACCCAAGCTTCCTAATGTCTGTAGCATATAGACTTCTGAGCTAGAGGATGTATTTAGGTCATTTTATTAAACGGCCCTGAATGGATGTTTTTAAATTTCTCAAATCACTGTTTGAATCTTTTTATGTTACTGACAGGGAGAAAATTTCAGGTAATCACTTAACCAGTACTATTGTGCATCATATGCAAAAGTAATTATTTTTATTTCAGAGCTGCTGCTTGATTGTTTAATTAGATGTTCTTCAGGTCTCACATCTAATAAGGAATAATATAGCCATTTTCTGTTTGATTACTTCATGATGTTCGTTTCTTGCAAAGTGCCATATTCTACTTAATCATCTCTTTCTGTGTTTTGAAGGATCATGTCTACATACTGTTCCTAGTTTGGGAGCTCTTGCACCCTGCTACTTTTCTGTGCTTTTTATATCCTCCTGATAGAGTTTGGGAGGAATGTAGAGAAGAAGTGGAGACGCAATCAGGACTTCAGGCAGAGCAAGAAATACTGTTTCACTGTGGATTGATGAAGGGATGTGAAAGTGATGATTGGATTTTGTTCCCAATTCTTTTCTTAACCTCTTACTATTTCAGGGAATTCTTCCAGTGATTGGGACATCTACTTTCTGCATGATGACAGTATAAAGCCTGTCTCTGGTGCATGTGTAGTTAAGGTGGCCTTTTTCCTCAGTGCAGTTGTGTAGGAATGGTATTCATCAATTTAGTACTCCCACTAAGAACCACAAGCCACTCCCTTCCCCTTCCACAAAAAGACAAGAGATCACAGGTTGAAAGAAGAATGAGTTACCAGAAACAGAAATGAGACAAGAAATCAAACAGTAATAGCAACAATGCTAATAACAAAAACTAGAAAGAAATTAGTAACAAAAAATTCATGTGCAAAATGCTCAACAGATCTGCAGTTTTGAGGTCCAAACACTCATTTGCATGTATGTCAGTTGTATTCTTTTGCAACTGCTTGCTGAGAATTTTAAATCCAACATAGCAGGAAGTGGGAATATTGAGTGCTAATCCAGATAGTAAAACTGGAGTTTTTTTGGCTTTGATCATTAGTTTTATCTTTAAAACATATCTCTTTACCTTTTAGTTTTCTAGTCCATCAAAAGGAAGTAGAAAACCAAAAATATAAACATTATCTCCACTTTGATGCTGAATTTATTAATATTTGTGAAGTTCTAATACTTTTTATTGAAAATAGTATAAAGAGACAAAAATATTCTTCATACACTGTTTTTTTTCCTTTAAAATTCACTTGTGGGATTGTTTTTTGTTTTGGGTTTTAACCCTCGAGCTGCTTGCTGTTTTGTTTTATCAAAGTAACAAGGCATTTTTTATGAAGGATGTCTGTGGTGCCATTGTAAATGTGAGGCTTAACTCTGGTGTATGTGTGCCCAGAAGAGATTTTCCTCTACTGTGTCTTTGCTTTGTGATTTCTAATACTGAAATTTTTATAATGGTAATGTATTTATTTATTCTCAAACTTAATTGCAATAACAAAGCTTGTTTCTCTCTTATCAGTACTTGTAGAAAAATGTGTATTGTAAATCACGGTTTCAGGTTCTTGGTTTTGGGTTGAAACTTCCTCAAGGCATTTTTTCTTTTTGTTTTTGTGGATTTGTTCATTAAATCTTTTTTTCCTTTTTTTTTTTTTTTTGATGGTGATTTGTCAAAAATAGATGTGCTATTCTGCGGATTGCAAAAGTGCAGTGAATGGAGCATGAGAAAAATCTATGGATTGACCATTTCAGATATGTTTGTAGACTGAAAAAATATCAGTATTTCCAGAGGCAGAGAGTATGCATTCAGGAATGCTGCAGAGAAATAGCTGAGGAAAAAATGCCAATAAGAACAGATTTAAGTGTCTGTGAATGTGGAATGCTGGGAAGATTATGAAATAGTAAAAGAGCTGCTGCTTCATTGACTGCTAAGCCACTAGCATGAAAACTTCCTAATAAAACCACTGCTCTAAGTTATTGCTGGGGAGGATCTTCTTTTATGATGTAAACCCAGTGAAAACTAACTTGGGTAAACTTCTTTCCTCTGGCCTCCAATTTTCTGCTATCTATTCAAAGTCTGATTTATAGGTTGTTCTGAATACAGAGGTTACATTTTGAAGGTAGCATTTTTTCCTAAGGACACAGGGATTCCTGTCATGATTCTCTTTGTTGCTCCTCCCATTGTAACTTTTGAACCTGTTGGTCCATTGCAGCTGAATGTAATGGTGGAATGTTGTCTTCAAATGGAGTAAGTTCTTACGAATTTGATGAAAGTTTCTGCTAGATCCCTGAGGAACTCCCACCAACAAAAATGTAATGGGGTTCATGTGTAATTAGACACCACCAAAATAAGAAAAGGCTAGATGGTTGGAGTAAACCAGAAAACTTAAATATGTGCCAATCACAGAAATAACTTGAATTGCTCTTTTCATTTAGCACAAAGCCATAGGGAACAAAACTTTCATTTCACTTTTAACAGAGTAACTTGTTGCATGTGACTTGTAGAGCTCTTCCTCATGTGCTTCACTGAATATTTGAGCGGTGTAAGGACAGACGCTTCCTGGGGAAGGTTGCCACTCCTTTGCAGTGAGTGATAGGTAAACCATATGGAGAAGAAGTTTTCACCTGCCTGAATTGAGTTTAGGGGCAGGCAAGTCTTTTCAGCATGCAGTGGTGGCCCTTTGGAGAGAATGGGTGGGTATCTTGGAGACCTGCCCCAATCTTTGCTGTTCTTTACCTCACTCTGCACACTAATGCCTCCTCCCTGCTACTTGGCCCATCCTGCTGGAGCAACCACCCAGGCACTGTTACATCTCGGAAAATGCTTTGAGATGATTTAATTTCTGTATCAAAGAGGTGCTTGTAGACATTCTTTGTGTATGTTGTGTACATTATTAGCAGCTGGTGTGTTCCTAATGACAAACAAGGAGAGACTTCATTGATCAAAATACTTGTTTTCTGGTTTTGTCCTTCAGATACCAAAAGCTGTGGAAGAGTTATGTGAAGCTGCGTCACCTGCTGGCTAATAGTCCCAAAGTCAAACAGGCTGATAAACAGAAGTTATCACAAAGAGAGGTATTCTGGACCTTTCTGTGACTGATAATCGAGCATTGTAATTCAGGATGGAATAAAGCCGTATGACTGCCCTGTTTATGGAAACAATAGAAATCCTTTACAAAAGATTTTCTTTCCAGACTCTTAACACAGATTTTATTTTTATCTATGCTTGTTATTGAATGAGGTTTTTTTTTCCTTTTTTCAGCTGTCAGACTGCTGCAAGTTTTTTATCCAATTATAGAAATTACTGTTATGGAACCATAACTTCTTTATAGCTGTTGCCATTAATGGTTTCAAGAATTAGCATAGAGAAGGACTTTTTATTTCATAATGTACTTTTAACTGGCTCATAATTTTAAACATTTCTCTTCTGAGATAAAAACTGCCACACTTGTGTGCATAAACCGTGATTTATTAGATGGTATAGTGACATTGCTTAGGATCTTTGGCTTGAAATCATCTGGTTGTTGTATGATAGACAAGATATTTTTCTCTTTTTGGTTTTTTCTCACAAAGTGATGAGCAATAAGCATTTCCTAAGTGCAAAATCTCAACCAATTGGGAATTAAAAGCAGAAAAACAAAGACTCCTAAATATAGCCTAAACAAACCTATCTATTTCTATAAACCCTTCGACTGAAGCTTTGAGTTTGTCTGGTGCCTGTCTGTCAGGCACTCTTAATTTCACAACCTATGTAAAGACTACATAGAGGAGAAATTATCTTTTTGAATACAGGATAGTATGTAATTAAGTGGTGTTGTATTTTTATTTATTGATTAGAAACACTAATTATTCATAAAATAATGGACTATCCTGAGTTAGGAAGGACCCATGATAATCATGGAGTGTGATTCCTGAGACTTCCCAGTTTATTGGGACTTTTAGAATTACTTTTAGTTGCAGTGTTTGGTACATATGACATTGCTCCTGGTTATTTTCATTGTTCCAAAGCATAGTATACTGTTGTGTGAGCAAGAGTTTTGGTAAACATTTTATTTATGCTGATGTTAAATAAAACCTTGGCTTCTTTACTTGTAAATTAAAAAAAAAAAACCAAACAAGCAACAAAACCCCCCCACATTATGGTGAGTGAACTGTGCCACAGTTTTAAAGGAAAAAACAGATTTGTCTGTTGATGATTTTGTTTGCCACAACTACACACAGAGGAAGTAGAAGATCATTGTTTTATGGGCATATTTTCATTAGGGGTAATGGATGGCTCATTTGTAAAATTGCAGTGGATTGTTTGTAAGGGGTGATCATTTTTTGCTACAGAAGATAAATGTTCCTTTGTTATTTGGCACTTGGTGTGGACTGCTGATTTTTTTTTCTAGACTGTATTACCTAGGATAGTGAGTTTTGCAAGTAGTTTGCCAAGAGGGAAGCATACAGGGCTGAGGCAGAAACTTTATGTCAGGATAATCTATATATTTGCCAGTGGAGGTATCAGTAACTCAGAAGGAGCTGTAGGACTGTACCTGACTGGTACATGGGCTGTAAAGATTATGAATCATATATTATGTAGTGCTTCTGAGGCAGTCAGACTGAAATACAGCTGGGTCTGGCAAACACTGTAGCACCTTTCTCAGGAAAAACTCAATGACACACCTTTGACAATGCACAAGGGGTGCAGCTGGCAGCGTCTCTGTTCTCTCCTGCCATCAGTCATCCACCACTGTGAGGTTGTACAATGATATTATTTGTGACAAGGTCATGCCTGGGGCTTTGTTCCTCTAACCTAACTTTGAGCATTTACAGCAGGTGCATAAATTAGGACCTGAAGGCTCACTTTGAAGTCAGTGGAGGGAGAAATGAATTTTTGAAGCCATTTATCCCCTTCATTGAATATAAAAGGAGCCAGGGCTAACTAGCATCCTACCCTAGATACCTCTTTATTGAGGTGTCTGAGGTTTGATGCATCTGTGTCTGGACAGATGCACCTGCTGGAACTACTCAGTAAGTCTCTGCAAATCAGAAAACAGAGCCTGTTCCTACCCACATGGGCTCACAGGCTTCAGACTGTAAGCTGGGGAGAGACAGCTTTGAGCAGGTGCCCTGTAATGGAAAGGACAAGGAGAGGCAGGATAAGTTGCAGCTTTGAAGAGCTTTGTGTTCTGAAGAAGGAAGAGCACTGAGGGGAGTCTTTATGGTTAGTTCATGCTGTGTGGGGAGCTTGCACACCCCAGGGCTTTACAGTACTGGAACCAAGAGATTCCAATCCAGCGCTGATTTTTTTAATCTGGTTTTCTTTTATTTCATTTTTACAGAAAATACTTTCTTTTAATGCTACTGTCAAATTCTTTTAGTGATTCTGACCCTTTCATGGTTTCTAGAGAGACATTCCACACCACCAAATAGCCAGTGGTCAAGGTAAAATGTATTTTTTAAAAAAATTATTGAAATAAAATTGGTAGATTTCAATCAGCGTAGTCTCTAGGACTGGTGAATGCTGACCCCTTTCCCAGACTGGGCCTAGTGACACAGCTGAACAGGAGCTGTTGCAAAGTAGCCAAGATGACAAAGCAAAGCCTGTTTTGCTCCTTCTGAGTGTTGAAACCAGGAGTGCTCACAGTGATGGACATGAATGAAGAGGTTCTTTCGTACATCTGGTAAAGAAAGTGCTTTCATTTGAAGGAGTTTACCTTTCTTACTTATGTATCATCTTGGATGTATGAGTTGGACTGGTTTGTTTTGTCATTTGCGGTAAAAAAAATCTAGTCACCTCTGTTTTCTCCTTGGTCTACCAAAATCCCCTGTCTACACTGCATTCCAACACATCTGTGTCTGGGAGTTACCAGATCTGTACCAGCCTTAGAAACTGCTCACCAAAACTGAACCTTACGTGAATTGGGTATTGTGAACGTGCTGGTGTGTGCATTGCTGTGTTTTGTTGTAGCAAGTTCTTCACAGGAGCTCTGTTCTCTCCCTGCTTAGGAAGCACTGCAGAAAATTCGTCAGAAGAACACAATGAGACGTGAAGTGACTGTGGAATTGAGCAGCCAGGGATTCTGGAAAACAGGGATACGCTCTGATGTCTGCCAGGTGACTGAACTGGAAAGATGTGTTTTCTTGATAGCTGCCATTTACCTTTGCAAGGGTTTGTCCTAGGCTGAAGAACTAAATGGAAATAAATACCTCAGTAATAGCTGTTGATCTTGGGAACTATTCTAGTGTTCTGTCCACCCCCTCTATACACACAAAAAAGGTGATTTAAAATTTTCTGCCAGAGGTTGATTAGTGCAAGGGAGAGAACTTAGGAATGGCCAGTTTGAAGCTGGAGGTTTGCCAAATGTTGAGTATAGTGTGGAACTCCTAATACATCAACTGGCTTGGTTTTTGATATTTTAATATATTTTTCTATTTAGATAGCTTTTAAAAACAGCCCAGGTTTTACAGTAAAGCATGAAGAAATATCTTTTTACTTAAAGTAAAAAACCCCTAAAACTCCACCACAACTAACTTTTAAAACACATGAGCCTCAGTAGAAAGGTATCTTTCAGATACTCTGTTTCATATGCATGACATCTCCAAGGAACATAATCTCTGTCAGGTCCTATTCTGAAGCAGTTGACAGCCATCAGCTTTGTGATATGATAAAAATAAGTTCAATTTTTGTTTCATTTTGTTTTAGTAAAATTCGAGTAGTTGTAACAGTCAAATAATTACACTAGAAATATACTTACATTATTTTTTAGCTGTTGTTTTAGAGATGTTATTTAAAAGTTAAATGCATGCAACTTAATATTAGCTTAACAATGTGAACTATAAATTAGGGTGGTTGCTAGGCAAGGGTATTGGTAGATATTCTGTTGTAATCTTAAAAGTCTGGTCAGGCCGAAGGGGGAAATTCTACAAGGAGAGAAATGCTAGTAACTAAAATTGCTTTTCTTCTGTCTGAAACATTTCTTGTGGTTCTATTGCTTCTGAAGTAGAAGGAGAATGGTGGCACCGTATCCCCTCACATAGCTGAGGAAAATTACAGCCCTTTCCTTGTTTTTTTGTTGTGAACCGTATCTATTTTCCCAGCTTAAGTAAACAGTGTAAATATCTATTTTAGGCACTTTGAAACTGTTCTGTGTTATTCGTAATATCTTTTGTGATTCATCTCTTAATATCTTGAATATTCCTGTTTCATTTTGTTTGACAGCAAAACATCATAGAATGATAAAAGTAAAGCTATTTCACAATTTTTGTGCCCATCTGCAGCTGTTACATCTAAATCAGCCAGTTCTGGTATGAAGGTCCTTGGATTTAATTTCTTTGAGAGGCCAAGAATAGGCAATGTCTGTAAAATGAAAGATTGCTGCTGTTGCTACATGCTTTTTCTCAGATTAAAGAACACTGAAACTAAATATGCATAAATCAGCTCTGGGAGCAGAGCTCAAGTGCAGTTATTTAAAATTACTGCTTTTAAAAGCATTGCAGTTTAGAAGATTGAAACTTTAAGTCACTCATGATAGCTTATACTTGCTCGAGTTCCATGTAGCCTTAATGACACTGGTCATTGCTGTCTTGGAAATGAACTGCTTGAAAGGGGAGGAAAAATGGTGAGTGGAATGTTAAAAAAAAGTTGTAAAATGTCTGAGTTCTGACAGGCTCACTTGAAGTTTCCCAGTATATCAAGTGCAGTACTTGGCCATTGAGCTGGACAGCAGTTAATAGATACTGTGGCAGATCTGGCCATACTGAGAAGACACCACCTCTGTTCCCCCTCTCCACCCATTCCAGTGTTGCTGGTGAGCCCTAAACAGCAGTTGTAGAGTGTTCAGCATTTCATACATTCCAAAGTATTTCCGCTCACCTGCTTCCCCTTAGTAGCTTCAGGTCAGGAGCACCTGCAGTCCTGGAGCATGATGGCACTGTATGAGGGCTCTTGAGAGAGTCTCTTGCTGTGCTAGAGAGCCTTGCTGTGCTAGCTGCAGCAAGAAAAGGACATGCAAACTATTTTAAATCATACATATTTTAAAAATATCTCTTCTAAAGCGATAAGTACATAAAACATCAGAAACATTGAATAGCCATAGTCCAAGATGATGGACGTTGTTTGAATCAATCAATCAATCAAGTAGTTAGTGCCAGGAAAGCAGCATTTTGTCAATATAACTTCAAGAGTCAAATTAAAGTCTTCCTGTGTGCTCCCAGTGGTCTGTCAATTCTTTGTTCACTGCACCAACCACAGCTGATAAAAGTCTGAAACTTGGTATTTCAGTCCTCAAATGCAGGGACACATGTATTGGTGTGAAAAATGTTAAATGTTGCTTGAAGAGAATCTTTCTCTCTAGTACAGTGGAGCATAGAGGCAGGGAACCAGAGTAGTCCTATGAAACAGTTTCAGGTTTGGTTGTTTTGGTGTTTTTCAGTTAATTCCTTTCACGAAGGAACACATAGGAAGCACACCTGTACAGATTATATGGAGATAAAATGGATGTTCTTACAAATTATCCCTAAAAAACTCTAAATGAGCGACATGGTAACAAACTAAAACTTCACCTACACTTCTTAATTCTGCTTGGAGTGGTTTTATATTCCTCTGCCATTTGTAGATCCAGGGAGTCTTTTTTTTGCTGTTAGCTGGTTATTTCATCTGAGAGAAAAGGACCAGGGAGGAGTTCCTGGTCAACAGCCAGCTGAACATGAGCCAGTGTGGCCCAAGTGGCCAAGACATTCTGGCCTCTGTCAGCAGTAGTGTGGCCAGCAGGAGCAGGGCAGTGATTGTCCCCTGTACTTGGCACTGGTGAGGCTGCACCTCGAGTGCTCTGTCCAGTTCTGGGCTCTTCACTGTACAAGAAAGACATCAAGGTGCTGGAGCTTGTCCAGAGAAGGGCAGTGGAGCTGGTGAGGGTTCTGGAGCACAAGTGTGATGAGAAGTGACTGAGGGAGCTGAGGGTGTTTAGGCTGGAGAAGAGGAGGCCCAAGGAAGACCATATCACTCTCTACAACTGCCTGAAGGGAGGCTGTAGTCAGGGTGGAGATGGTGTAGCAACTGACAGGACAAAGGAAATGGTCTCAAGTTGTACAAAGAGGGCTTAAGATGGGATATTAGGAATAATTTCTTTGCAGATAAGGTGATCAAGCATTGTAACAGGTCGCCCAGGAAAGTGGTGAAGTCACTGTCCATGAAGTATTATAAAGATCTTTGGGACTTGGTTTAGTTGGAGTTTTCAGTGTTACTTTAGCAATTGGACTCAATAATCTTAAGGGTCTTTTCCAATGTAAATGAGTCTGTGATTACCTTCCAGCTGTGTTCAGTTCCCAGGAATTTCAAGGTCTTTTACTTAAACAGAAAGTCTTGCCAAGTCTTTTACCAAGTTTTTTTGCTCTTGTAACATTCATCAGTTTGTATTTTCTGCTGTTCTGTCATTAATGACCTGCAGAAATCTCTTACATCATTTATTCTGTAAATTATACATCATCTACTTTGTGTGCTTTTCTTGCTTCTCTCCATGCTATACACTCATTTCCTCTAATCATACACAATCCTCTTTCTGAATTAATTGTGATAGCCCTAAGATTTTAATACCCTTAAAACACACCTTTATTTTGAATATATTCATGTCATGTCAGTAATAGGAATGATTAGAAAAAATTCGTTCACAAATGGTCACATGCATAAAAGTCTTTAAATCCTGCATTTCTACTGCTTCTCTTTTCATTCTTATGCAAGAATTGTGATGTTGATATCATACTTGCTATACTACACTACTCAGAAATTATACTGATTGCTTGTTTCAACCCAGATGCATCCAAAATCATTATTAGTTTAGAATTCCTTCGAGACACTGAGAGAGGGGGACTGCCATTGTTACAAAAAAGAGTTGGGGTTTTTTTCAGTTTTATTGACATTTTCCCCAATAGGAAAACATTGTCTGTTTCGTAGACAAACAGCATCCTTTCTGATATTTTTAGCACATTAATGTGTCACACTACAGCATTTCAAAAAATCCCAGATTTCTTCCTCAAAAGGAAGTAAACCAAGGCACAACTGTGCTTGAAAACTGAGCAGCTACTGTTGTTTGGTGAAAGCTAGCTAAACTGGTGTAAAGTGTGTCTTCCTTAATGTAATGAGGCAGAGGGGAAGTGATGTTTCTTCATTTTTGAAACAGGGTGTTAAATGTAAAATCACAAACATATAGCATTGTATTCAATCATAGCTTCTTGAAATTTGCTGTTACTGGTGACCAGACTTGTTTTTTTTACCTCATTGAAGTTGCTTAAGTTGAAGACTGGGTTTATGTATTTATTCCTTTAGTCTGGGCAGGACTGTGGAGATAAAAACTTATATTTAATTAAGTGCTTTGATAAGCAAGGAATGGGAAACTATGATTTTTTTTTCCTCATTTAAACCAAAACAGTAAACTAAATGTTGTAACAGTTGGGAAGTGTTTGTTTTTTTAACTCAGTCGGCTGAGTTCTCTGTACATGGAAGTTGAATGTTTTTGCTTGTTGCATTTGTTTTTCAGCATGCAATGATGCTTCCTGTCCTCACCCACCATGTCCGCTACCACCAGTGTCTGATGCACTTGGACAAATTGATAGGCTACACTTTTCGAGATAGGTGCTTACTGCAGGTAGGATATGAAGAGAAAACCCCAACCTCGTGCTGATTTCTCTTCTTGATATTGCTGTGTTCATCCATAGTGTTGAAGTGCACGGCATTGCCACAGCTTGGATGGACCTGATTACTTGTACTGCAGATCTTTCAAAAGTTTTGGTTTTCCCAAGAGACTTCTAAATAGAGATATCTATTGTTCACATAGATATTACACCTACCTTTGCTCCCATGGTAGATCTGGATTTGCTTGTAATGTGTAGCAAGACAAAAATGCAGTTACTGAAAAGACTGTCAAGTACTCATTTCTGGGTAAGTTCCTCTTTTCAGGTATTTATAGAGAATACATTGTTTTTCTGCAGATGAGTGTATGTACCCTGCTTCTTGTTTTTATAGACACTTGTTCTAAAAGAGAATAATTAAAACATTGTCCCTTTTTTGCATTTGGTGCCACTGAATAGAAATTTGCAAACTTCTGTTCAGCTCTTGGTTTCTGCAAGTACACGATGAAATTTTTTTATTAACAAGTGAGAGCAGGAACTGGAGAGGAGAATTTGTTACTTGTTTTAGATGCATCCGTGTCACATAACCAGCCTTTTATGTTAGTGCATATTTGGAACTGATTACCTCTGAGGCTGATGCTTGACATGGTGGCCCTTTCCTCTTAGACTTTTCCTGAATTTACTGAAGGAAAATGGGGGCTTCTCTTCGGAACTTCCTTCTGAAGTAAGCGTCATCTCTCTCCAGTGACTGGATTAAGTTCAAAACATGGCAGTTTTTGTATTTCTTAGAGATTTTACTCCAAAAGTACTTTAAGGAAATGTCTCTTCTCACAATTTTTCTGGTTTCTAGAATTTGTTTCCAAGGCTTTTTCCTAATGCAAGTTATATTAAACATTGAACATCTTCTAGGATTTAGTTGTTGGCAGGCTGTCTTTGTTTTTATGTCAAAGACAAAAATGCAGCGATGGAAACTTTCAAAATGTTGAGGCCAACACACAAACCAACAAGTAAATTCTAATCAAAAAGAGATGAAAGCTAAAAATCAAGTGTGCAAGTATTAGTCATGTTCGGTTTTAACAAATGTGCTTTTTAATGCTTTGTCCCTACACTCATTTATTTAAAACCTATAAACATTTTCCATAACAGGAAGAGCTTTTTAAAAATATATATATAGTATCAGTCATCTGCTTGAAAACAGGCAATGTTGGATGTATAATTCTGCATTGATTGCTACCTACTTTATCATGGTGTATTCTTTTTAAAATACAAGCAGGTTAAAAAAAGATTAAGTTATCTATTCAGAAAAGCTGTAATGTGTCATCTAGTCCAGATGAAGCAGAATTTGAGAATGTGCAATTACAACAAAACTTAGTAATACTATCAAGGAATTAAAAAGGACTTGGAGAAAGTTCTTATTGTTGATTAAATATAATTATACTCTTTAAATTTTATGCTTAGAAAGCAATAATGTTTGAATGAATTACTGAACATCTTTGCTCAGTCTGCAGTACCAGTCTGGCATGTGTGTCAGAAGTAATTTTCTGCAGCTTACATGCTCCAGTGTTTCCTCTTTTTTTATACACAAGTTTTGTGTGCACATGCTTGTACACAAGCACAATATTTTGATCTGTGTATGTGTAAAAAAGGAGAAAATGTGTCAGTTTGCAGGATGGTGTTCTGAAAAACAAGCTGTAGTTCTATTTGCTGCTGCCGTTTCTGCAGTGGTGGTGTCAGTAGCAGAGTAAGCTTTTGGTAATCTTTGATGGTACAAAGGTAAAACAGAGGACCAATCCTGTCATTCCTCCTCCATTTGAAGAGTGAGTCCTCTGTAGTCATGAGGGAAAGAGTTCTTCTGTGATTAACTCTGCCAGGAATAATGTACTTCTTGTTGTTTCATTTTTGAGCTAGGACAGCTTTATAGATATTTAAGTAATGCAAATATGTATGGTTGAGAAGCTCTTTAATTGCTTATATTTTTAATATGAATATTTATAGTTCAATGTTAGAGTGAATATATTTTTAAATAAGCAAATATATTGAAATCAGGTCAGCAAAGCTGGTAAGCAAAAGTCTTAAGGCAAATTGACAGTTCATGCTTTTTCTCTTCTAAACTAATTTTTCTTTAAAGAAAAAATGATGAAAGTTAATTAGTTAAATTGATGATTGAGCATAAATGTTGCTTCTTTCTGACATCTGAAATAGTTCACTCTGCTTTTAAATTGCTGGAACCAAGTTTCTGATTCACTACATCACTTTTTAACCTTTCTTCAAGCTAAAAAATAACTATTACTAGCTACCAGTCTAAGATAATGTTTTTCTTTCACTTGCAACAATACATTGAGCACTTTTTTTTTTCCCCGTATGTGTTACACTATAGCTTGCCATGACTCACCCGAGCCATCATTTAAATTTTGGGATGAATCCAGATCATGCCAGAAACTCCTTGTCCAACTGTGGGATTCGACAGCCCAAGTATGGAGATAGAAAAGTTCACCATATACACATGAGAAAAAAAGGTATGTTACACCACTAATATTTTTATCTTACCTCACACTTAATCAGTAAGAACACCCTTTGTTCCATTATCATTTCCCTGGCCATTGTTTTTCTGAGAGATGCCTTCAGTAGAAGATTTCCATTATACACAGACACTGGTGAGGCCTTCCTAAAAGACTGGATTTTGCAAATTAGTAAGTAAAGAGCTGAGAACAAGCAAGGGTAGTAAATAGGAGGATGTATTTGCTTAGATTTTTGGCAAGTACTGTTTCCTTAATTTGCTGCTCAACATGGTGAACAAACTGGAATATATTTTGTAAATGTGTCTTTACTAATGTGAACATGTGGTCTGTCTGCTGCAAAATATTCCTCACCTCTTTAAAGTATATTCAGTGATAATGAAGTAAATTGTTTGTTGCTTATGTAATGTTTAGAATGTCCTTTTCATGCAAAGGTGGTATTTATCTGGCTCCCTGAATGTAAAAATTCAATACTGTTGTAATGGGACTGCGGTCAGTTAGGCAGAGAGCATCAGTAAGGATTATAGGTGATGTAATAAACCCTGTGAATAACAGGATAATCTTGTGTACAGCAATTACAAAGTAACGTTTTGAGTAATTGTTTTCTACATTTATTCAAAGTGAATTAGTGGCTGTTTGCTTAATAGTGCATTGTTTATGTTTCTAGGGATAAACACCCTGATAAATATTATGTCCCGTTTGGGTCAGGATGATCCAGCTCCTTCCAGGTAATGAAAATAGTTGTTTGCAAGTAGGGAAGCTGCTGCAAAGGGAGATATTTAATAGAAATAACCAACTTACTGTTACCAACAGCTTTGGCAAATAGTTGAAGCAAAAAGTCATTTTGAATTGACTTTTATATTATGAAGGTGTGCTGAACCTCCATTAGCAGTGACATAGTAAATGTTTGGTTATGCCTGCAGAAAACGTCTGAGGAAGGTTTTAACAGATAATTCTATCATTTTTGTTGATCCCTGAAATGAGGAGGACTAGAAGACTACCTTTTTGCTTTCTGCAGAATAAAAAATAAAACTTGTTGTTGTTATCAGTGCTATAAATTGGATTCTTCATCATGTTTTCTCACAGTAGTGCCTTCCTGGCATGGCACCTTGTTAACAGGAGTGTGGTGCTGAACATGGGCTTTGCTGATTTACTGTTCCAATTTAAAGACAGATGCAAAACCCATTAATGTTGTAATGCAATAATCCGTAAATGACCACTAAGAATTTGGTGCATATAAATAGAGTTTAAGATATGGTTTACAGCCACAAGCACCATATTTAGCTGAAGTTGAATAAACAAAGCTCACAAGGCTAGTGCAAGAAAAATGTGAAATCTCTTAAATGCATGAACTAGACGGCAGTGTGCATTTTAGTCAGCTAGTGCTGTAACCAGACCTTTCAAGAACCATCATTTCAGAAGGAGCTTGGGAATAGGAGAAATTTAATTCTGCATAAATTATTGTTGCGCTGTTCCCTAAATGCTGATTCAGCTAGACCATGCCCTTTTCTCTTCAAGCTTATTTGAGTCCTCTAAAGATAACGTAAGGCCAAATTGAATTAGTTCTTGTGAAATAACACAAAAATATAAATTCCTATTTGGAGAGAGGTGTGTTTTCAGTTAAGTTGCTACACAGAGTTATAGATTTGCTCACACATTACTCTTTTATACAGCAGAAGTACTTGAATTCTTTCAGCCCAAAACAAAGGCCTGCTATTTCAGAAATTACACTAATTATATAATTGTTGGGGGAGTGAAAATTACAATAAAAGGTGCCAAACACTTGACAAGAATCTTCTGGATTAAAAAAAATATCCTGTGGCAGTAGCCTTAATTCTGTTACAATTGTGTGAAATCAGAAATGGTGCTGCTTACCTTGCTTTGATGTCTAGAGCAGAAATTTGTGTGTATTCAAAGACATGCTCACATTCTTTTTCAGCTGCTTGCCCTTTTAGTCCTTTGAATATAAGCAGGCAGACAACTTGAAGGAAATGAAAGTTTATGCAAAACAAAGGTAAATCAGGAGCAGCGATGAAAGAAAACAGAGGAAATAAAAGATTCTAATAACTTAATGGCATCTTTGGATTCATCTCCTGGTACAGCCATTTTTTCTTTTGAGCTCAGAGGAAGTTACAGAAAACAAGGCATTTAAAGGTGCTATGAAAAATCCAAGTTCTTACTCCCTCTGCCATACCAAGGATGGCATTGATGTTAATTAGGTAGAGCTCCCTAGTATCATGCACAAGGCTCAGAACAGTCTGTTTCAAATCACCTGGTGCCCTCTGATGGACAGAGAAGCCTGACTTCGGTGCCAAGCAGCAGTCCTGTTTCCTTTCCCCATTTTGTGAAGCTCTGACAATAGCTCAGAACAGAACATACCAAAATTTCGAAGGTGGTGGTGTCAGTCCTGAGTTTCACGAGTCACATAGTTTTTACTCTGTTTGGAAAGGATTGTAATCCAGAGAGGGTGGGGGAGGCTGCAAAAATGACTGTCATGACTGATTAGCAATCAGCTCTGATTTTTTTTTTTTTTTTTCTGTTTAATTGTATAAATAACCAGCATGTGTTACTTAGGTTATGGTGAACTTTAAAATGCCTTTTTCAGGATTAACCACAATGAACGTTTAGAATTTCTGGGAGATGCCGTGGTGGAGTTCTTAACAAGGTAAATGGGGAATTCTTCAGCAGTTCTCACCTTTGTATGTTATTATTATAGGTTGTGTTTATTGAACTTTTCAGTGTCTACTTTCACTGTGTATGTTTGCAGTCCTGCCTGATATTTAGACCTGCATACCTGCAGACAACTCTCTTGATAATTCTTTTAGTGGTCATGATAAGACAAGAAAGATTACAAAATAAAAAGCTAGAGTTTCTGTTTCATGGAGTGCAATTTTAAATTGAATTGTGTTAGAGATTATTCAGCTATAGACAAGTTGAACTTCGTAACTTTTTTTTAAAGGAAAGATATTTTTCCTAGCATGCTATTTTGTTTCCATGGGTTCTTTTTGTCTAGTTGCAAGGGAGAAACATTTATGGGTAATGTTGAATGTGTTGCAGTTCTCGTATTTTCAGTAATTAGGGCTTTAGCTTCCATAACAGCTTATATAGTTAAGCACAAATGCAGTTTATTCAAAAGTAATGAAAAAACCCCATGGTTCATCAAAAATTGCTCCAGTTCTAGCCTGAGTGTTCTGAAATCACTGAACAATACAGGCATATTATTAGTTATCTCTACTGTTCTACCTTACCTTAGTAGAGGCAAACAGGTTGTATAATATAAGGATTATAATCTATTTTCACCTGCTTTGTTCTACTGTTTTTAGTAGAGGTGTGGTCTTGTTTACTGCTAATTTGCTCTTTAAACCAGTTTGTTACATGAACAACAAAACTGCCTTTATATCTGTGTTCTCTCCTAGCCATTAGCTACGTGATATTAAAAACTATTAGCCTATAAAGGTCTCCACTGCCCTTAAATCTCATGGCCTTTTCTCTCATACAACAGTACAGGCTGATAAGATGGAAGACTTGCTGATTAAAATGTCTTGCATTTTTCATTGTCATTGTTCATCAACCATCAGTTCACTTTCTGACCTAACTTTTGTCTCGATTCAGAAAAAAAATGAGTTCCATTTCTGTTCAATAGAGTATGTAAGCACCTATTTAAGTCCGATTTTTTCTACCCCTCTTAAATTCAGGTGTCTGCTGCTGTGAATTATGATGCTTGATTAGAATGCCTCTAAGTTTTATAGCAGTTTTTGTGCTTAAATAATCTTGCATCCATCTGCATTTTTCTCCTTGTGTACTGTCTTAATAAAACATTTTAATAATTACTGCCATACAGTGCCTTAATTGTGGAATATTGAAAACCCTGTATGTGTTAACTTTTTTCAACATGGTTTAGATAGTCATAGATGAAAGTATCCAAAATCATTTATTCATTACTCAGATCTTGATGGGTTCAGTGAATTACTTGTTTTGTTTCTGTTTTATGAAGTACCTTGCTAGCGTGATGACAAATACCATTAAAGGTTGTTTAAAGCCTGTGATTTTTACCTCCTTTTTCTTTTTTTTTGTGTGTGTGTGTGTTTGTGGTATAATGACTTCACACATTTGATAAATCCAGACTGTTGAGTTCTGTTCTTTGTTTTCATTAGCATCTATCAAAGTACTTTAAGAGACATGTATGAACAGATAGATACCCTGTTGGCAGCAGCAGCACCTGAAAGCACTGTGTACCCACAGGTTTTCAAGGCTGAGGCTTCCCTTGTGCTTTATTCCTCAGCATCCTCTAGGTGTCAGCTGTGCTGAACCCTCTGCTGCTGCTGCTAGACAGAAACCTGAGATAAGGAACCTGCAGGCTGAGGCAGGGATTTAGACATTATGTGCTGCCCAGCAGAGAAACAGCACTCTTCCTCTCTGCTGCCAGTGCTCTCGTGTCAGATAGGATTGGGCATTGTCTGAATGTTTGTATCTTTACCTTACTTCAAGCGGCGTTCTGCTTTGGGAAGGGGCCTGTATTACTCACTAGGGTCGGAGGGAAGGGCACAGTTTTCTGCAGGTGTACGTGGTGCTTCTTTAATCAAATGCTGACACCATCTGGTTTGCTTTTTGTTTTGCCAGTGTCCACTTGTACTACCTGTTTCCCACTCTGGAGGAGGGAGGATTAGCTACATACCGCACTGCCATTGTTCAGAACCAACACCTGGCCATGCTGGCTAAGGTACAGCTCTCTGTGTCTCTGTGTTTCATATCCATGGCTGGAATAATGTGAGTGTCTGGACTTCTTCTTGAGGGAGCTGCCTGCTTTGAACATCACTTTCTTTTCTGTGCTTTGTGTACAAGATTTGGGATGCAGGAGCCCTTTTCAGTTTGAAAGTAGATTTTAAAGATAAAGGAGAATTTTGTGTTTTCTCCAAAGCATGCTTTTGGGAAAAGTGATTTTTGCAGGCATAAAGATAAGTTTTTAGCCTTTGTTGGAGGTGTGCCTATACTTGCCTTTAATCTGCATAAGTAATGAAGCTGACAGTAGAACTTCAGTGGAAAAAAAAAGAATCAAACTTATAAACATGTTATTTATAAGAGGACTTTCCAACAGAATATGTAGGGGGAACATGGCAACAGGAGTTAGGAAAAATGGGGAAAATTTCATCTGCTCCATAACCTATGCAGTTGTTTTGAGGCCCACTGTAGACTGTCAGAGTAGTCAGAAGTACATTAAACAGGGTTTTGGAGAAGACTTGTGTTATCTCGTAGAAAAAATTAAGTTTCCTTAGAATTTTGTTCAATTTAGTTCTGTGAACAGAAGTTTTCTATATTTCTATATATGATACTGATGCGTGGTACAGAAAGTTGATTCAATCTCTTCATAAATAGATAGGTATTCCCTTATTCATTCTTGATTTTGTTAGCTTTTTTTTTTAAGAAACAGTCTGAGACTTACTGATGTAGTTGATTATGCTACACATGTGCACACACTGTCCACTGCGTACTGCTGATAGTTTTCAAGTTGCTCTTTTAATCTTTCCTCCCTGTAATCACACAGTGCCCTAAACAAGCATGTCCAATCTTGGGATTTTGGCAAAAACTGCAAGATTTCTAACATACCATCTTTTTGCTCAGCTCTCAGGAGAGGCATAGGGAGGCAGTGAACACAATAATTTTCTTTCACATCTTTCTTTATTAATTTAGCTAAGCGTGAATTGATTGAAACATTTCATATCAGGGCTTTGTTTACAAATATGGTATTGCCTGACATTTGAATTCATGATACTATTTTTAAACCTGCATCAGGAAAGCTCATATATTCTTCAAGTCTGTTCACAGCCTTTATCATTATACAAGGACAAATTTTGAAAATTTTTATTGCACTATTTTTAAACTGTAGATACAGTGGTAAATATTAGACACATGTATATTCTCAGTTTTCCAGCTTACCCTCTGTTCCTCTCATGTGTCTTACATGATGTTCTTGGTTTCATCTCCTGCAGTGTCATGTTGTATTCAGTTCACTTGATACAATTCTCAGCCTCTCAATGTCTTTTGAACTTGTGGAATGCTGTTCATAATTAAGAATCAAATTATAAAAAGTTTAAATTTTATATAAAACAATCAATATTCTTATGTTGACTCTGGCAAGTGCTCACTGTACATTATAAAGTGTGATGGAACATTTTAAGTTGTAATTCACAGTGTTCAGGAGCTGTGAACAGGCTACTATTCATTGAAAATGGAAAACTTTTTGGCAATTGAAACATGACTAAACCATGCATCTCAAAGAACTTAGTCTCCAACTTTACCTCTTAAGTATACTCTGGGAGGATAAAGTTGAAAGTTAACAAGAAATTAATCAGTAGAAACTTAACACCCAGCTGGGAAGAGCCTATTCTCATACAGACTTTGCGAGATGCACAAATCTCTTCTTTAAAAATCCCAATAATGATTTTGTGTCAAAAAGAGAAATATGTAAAGGGAATCTAGGAGCTGTTGCCTGCATTTCTATAGCAGAATTATCATATATTATAGGAAATATCTGCCTTACTACCTGAGATTTTGACGGGCAAGCAGAACTGTAGTTCAGGCAATGGATGAGTGTTAATGATGCATTTTTGAAAGGAAGTGGGAAGCTAGGTGGCACTGCAGATTAAAATATGAACCTTTTCTTGCAGTGCCCAGAGGCTACCACCTGTTGATGGTCTTAGAGGAAAAAGCCATGTGCTCAATAGATTGTGACTACCAGAGTTCCTACTCCTCACTGTTTTGCTTTAGCTTCTTTTGGTTTGATAATTCTAGTTTTTCCATGGTATCACACTCCAATTGTTTACCTCTGATAAACAAGGGGAATCTTTTTCATTTTAGCCTGTGTCTAAACTGAAACTGTGGAGAAAAGCGTCATAGTTCTTCAAAACTAGTAGCTGCATGATGGCAGTGTAATTGAACTTTAGTGACTAAACTGGTGCTCTTGTACTTCTAAAGCCTTGGTTTTAACTCTTTCTCCATATTTTGCAGAAGCTGGAATTAGAACGATTCATGCTCTATGCTCATGGTCCCGACCTTTGCAGGGAGTCAGATCTCCGCCATGCCATGGCCAACTGCTTTGAAGCCCTGATAGGTACCGTGCTTGCATTTGTGTGTGCCACAGTCACGTTTTATACCTGTCTGTGTGCTGTGTTGACTGTGATGGAGGAGATGTGGGCCTGTTGAGTAGTGCTAGGAGTAGGCAATAGTAAAGCTTCTTACATCATCTTTGTCCTTTCCCCTCTCCTGCACATAAGCCATGTGTATAAGCACAATGAGTGTGTAGTACACCGTGAAAATCTCATCTTCCATATCCTGGCTCCCACACACTGAAGGTGAAGCCGTTTCATGTCACTGCAGAACTCCACCTCTCCTGTGCCAACATGGCCTGACACCTGCCCCCTAAGGGAGCAGTTCAGTCACCATGGCCTGGCAGAATATAAGCAGATTCACTGCTTCCAATGGTGCTTGAGCGGACCTGCAACCTCAGGCCTGAATTTTAAACTGTAGCTTGCTTTCTGAATGCATCAGGCACTTCAGGCTGAGTCATCAGACTACTTCCTCTGTGCTACTATCCTTCTGTGAATTTGCATAGTAAATACCTTTTAGTCTTTGCATTTTTCTTACAGGTAAAGAGCATAGCAATATGCCATGGCTGGTGTAATAAAGCTACCCTCTTGCTAAGGGTGAAGGAGAGCTGGGTCAACCTTGCTGTTGGGCACTAAGATGCTGATTAGTGACTGGCTGCACTGGTCTATAGGTTCATACTGCAGATGAAATCAGGGCCTGACTGCAGTTACCAAACAAGAGGGTGGAAATCTCATCCGTTACATCTGCACAAGCTCTATTTTAAATAGCATACTTTTATGAACCTTTACTTGTTTGAGTACACAAAGCAAGTTAATCTCATTGGTTTCATTTCATATTCATCTAGATGTATTGTACAAGTTACTAGCTATGGGAATGGTTTAGCCCTAATGCAGGTCTTTATGTACTACACAAGCTCCTAAAGCATTTTGTCCTGCTTTGAAAAATAGATCATAGTCGGCTTAGATGTCAACAGTTTTGTGCATTCTGCCTTGGGCCAGATTGCATTTCCTCTTATCAAGAAATAAATAATTTCTTTTTAACTCAGTTTTGCTTTCCATGAACACTTTGATCTTTAATTTAAAAATAAAAAGCAAACAGAAGAAGAACACTAGATATGTATCTGTGTCTTTGTTCGTAGGCTTCAGCTTGTCTAGAATGTAGTGATGAGAACTATTTGGCAAGCATTGAGATTTGCTGAGAGAGCAGGCTTGCTGTTTAACCTCCAATACAAAGCTGTTCAGAAAGTTAATTGAGCAATAAGATTTTGTCAGTGCTGTAGCTAAAATCTGGGAGCTTGTTAAGGGACTCTAAAAGTATATGTAGGGTCTGGAACTCCTACTTGAGGCTCTTTTACAAAGTCTGGTGCATCATCACAACGTCCCTGTGGTGAAAATGAAAAACAGAAGTATGAGCAGACTGCTTGGGAATTGTTTAAAATTCTGTGCTCTCACAATATTCCTCTGCAAAATTAGTCTTATAAACCCCCAAACTGTTCTTTGAGGAGTCCAAAGAAAGTAGTTGACCTAGTCAGGAATCAAAGGGGAAACAGGAAGGGAAAGGCAAGGCAAATCATGTTCTTCCTGTGTGTGGGAACATGCACTCCCTTTCTCTGCGATCTTGATGTAGCTGTGTATTCCATTTGCTTTTATGCTTACAATAGCAAGTTTAAGATTTTCAGAAGCTCTCCTGTAAAGCGCATTAAAGGACAAAATGTTGATACTAAATTTAAGAAGGGCCTGTGTAGATATAGAGTACATGCAGTACACCCAAAAATATAATATGTTAGCACAAGTTTTGCAGAGCTTGTTACTGATGGACATGTGGAGAGGGCTAGTGAGGGCTGTGTGTGAAGTTTAAAAAAAAAAAAAACAGACATAATCTTCAGAAACTGAAACAGAGATGCTGTTTCCAGTTCAGGCAATAAAATATTGTGATACCAATAAGGAAGGAAGCTCAGGAAGGTCTTGAGCTCTGCAATAGTCCTGGCACATTGTTTATATGCAGAGTGTAATCTTGTCAGAGGTATAGAGTAAATGGCTATTATTTGCTAGTTGTTGAAATCTATTTCATGGATTTCCCTATCTGCAAATGTTGTTGTGGTTTACCCCCAGCCAGCAGCCAAGCCCCACAGAGCCACTCACTCACTCACTCACTCACTCACTCACTCACTCACTCACTCACTCACTCACTCACTCACTCACTCACTCACTCCTCCACCAGTGGGATTGAGGAGAGAATCAGAAGGGTAAAAGCTGAAAAAGTCATGGGTTGAGATAAAGACAGTTTCATGGGGAAAGCAAAAGCTGTGCAAAAAAAGCAAAACCAAACAAGAAATCATATCACTGCTTCCCATGGGCAGGCAGCTGTTCAGCCACCTCCAGGAGAGCAGGGCCCTATCACACGTAACAGTGACTTGGGAAGACAAACACCATCACTCCAAGCATATCCCTTTCCTCCTTCTCTTCAATTTATATACTGAGCATGATGTCATACAGTCTGAAATATCCCTTTGGTCAGTTTGGGCCACCTGTCCTGGTTGTGTCTCCTCCCAGCCTCCCCGGCACTCCTTTGTCTCCTCTCCAGTGTGGCAGTACCAAAAGCAGAAAAGACCTTGGCTCTGTGTGTGCCCTATTCAGCAATAGCAAAAACATTTCTGTATTATCAACCCTGTGTTCAGCAAAAATGGAAAACATATCCCTGTACTAGTCACTGTGAAGAAAATTAACTTTTTTCCTTGCTGAAACCAACACAATTGTATTGGCTATTTCCTGGAAAGTGCTTTTGTAAATATACTGCATCTAGGTTAAACTTTGCTCTTTGGATGTATCATTTCCTATCATTGATATAATTATTTCAGGTTTTTGCATTTTATGACTGTTGATTTATGCTGGTGTTTAATGTGCTTTAAATTTCTCCGAAAAATAGATGTTGCTACCAAAAACATGCTTTTAAAAATGAATGTGTTGGAGATGAAGAAGTCCAAGATCTTTGACTTGCTCATGCTTAGTAATTTTCTAAGTACTAATTGCGTTATTTACCTTTGACATATTGGTCCCCTCATGTAGGAGCTGTTTATCTAGAGGGAAGCCTAGAAGAAGCAAAACAATTATTTGGACGTTTGCTCTTCAATGAAAAGGTATTAATGTACTTACATGGTTTGATTTCCAGTTCAAAAATAACTTGATGTTCTTTCCTGACCATTGTTTTACTTAAGGATCACAAATGAACAGAAATACTGTTTTCTCTAGTTCCTGGAAATTGAATTAGGACAGGAAGCTGTACGGATCCAGGCAAAAAAATTATGATGTTTTCTCAGGTGTGCTTTAGGGTGCTTGGCTTAGGTAGGGAAGGCTGGGTGGTGTGGGAAAACTGACAGCTTTCATTCAAATTGCTGCTCTGAAAACAGAAACGGGTGCTGGGGATCCAGGAGTCAGGCTCTGAGGGAATGATGCACATGTTGAACAACTATTCTGTTTCATCAATTAAATCATCTTACCCTAAAAGCATTAAATATATATATTTGGGGAAAAAAGGAAGGTGTTTCATTCAGCATTTACCCAATTGTACAGTGTGCAGGAATAGATCAGGATGTATCTTAGATGGCTGTTAGCTAGAACATGTATAAAGGTGAAGGAGTGTACCCACCGCTGGGACAGCACATGTGGCAGTGGTGAGAGGATGAATTCTGTATTATTTTCCTTCCTCTAAGTCTGTAACTTGACAAAGCTTATTAGAAATGAAAGTATTTGGAAGCCTATTGTAACTCAGTGTTTATTTGTTGCTCAGTGACTGTAGTGAAGGAAGCCTTTATGAAATAGAAGAAAATAAGTGGGTTTTTTTTTTCTTTTTCAGTCCTTGCCTTTGGAGAAGTCAAACTTGCTACTGAGGAGTACTTGCAAATAAAGTTAGTCCTGAGGCTTAAACAAATCTTTTTCTTCCTTTAACCACTTTTTATGTGGTTCAAGGATTTTTCCACCTCTTTGACACGAGCTAATTGGGAGAACTACAGGCAGTTTGAACAGCAAATACACGATTTTAAAAATTAGTTTGCCAGCACTATTGAATTTGCAATAAGCAGAGTCAGCATCTGAAATAGTTCAGTATTTCAAGTAATGACATTTTATTTAGTACTGTGGAATTTGTTAAATGACTCCCTTGAGCATTAAAGGCATCTCTCAATGTTTGCAGGACCTGCGGGATGTATGGCTTAATTATCCACTACACCCACTCCAAGTAAGTGTATCCCTTTCTGTAATAAATTTCACAGTTCTTCTTTACAGGGATGCTTTTCCATAGGTTTCCATTGTAATGACATGTCAGAAATTGTGCTAAAGAGTAGCCAAAGGAATATATATGTGCTTTCCTTTGTGTTTGGTTTATGATTTGTTCGTTTGGTTTTTTTAAATAAGTAGTGAGTTTCTGCCTCTCTGAGAATTAATCATTCACCTTTCCTTGGCTCATGTTTGTTATATAGAGGTAACATTTTGACAGCTTCTTGTTTGTCTTCTCTAAGCTGGAGGAAAAGGGAGAAAAAACAATTTATGCATATATTTTCTTAACCTGAAATTCGGACTGAAATCTAAAAAACACTGTTACAATATACCAAATAAGATCCCAGTCAATAAAAAAAACCTCTGGCTAGATAACAGAGTTACAGATCTTCAGTTCTGTGTATTTGGCAGTAGCCTAGTCTGTAGAAATGGTTCTAAAAAATAATTAGTGGTCATCTGAATACATATGGACTTTTTTAAAAGAGTCAACATGTAGACAAGTCCTGCTCTCAGATGTATGGGAAGTTTTAGGAGACAAACAGCATGTGATAATGCAGATGATACTGTCTGCTGGGTTTCCTGAGAGGCTGTTGGAAAGACAGTCAGGAAAGGCTTTTAAAATTTTTATCTTTTTTTTTTAAGAAGCAATAAAAGAAAGCAACTCCAGTGAAAAATGTCAGTCCCTAGCAGATTTAAAGGAATGGCTGAAACATAAGAAATGGGGAGAACAGGAGGGAAATGACCACATCTTGCAAGGAATGGTGATCACTGGCAGATTTCCCTTGGGATCTTTGCTGCGGTACAGGCTGTTCTCATTGACAGCCTAGGGAAGAGGATGAGCAGTGAGGTGGCAGTTTGTTGTCAGTACCAAATTATTTCAGGTAGCAGAGACAACAGCAGACTGAAGAATTGCACTCTGGTTGTGAGAACACAAGGGTGAGTCACTATGGAATTTAAAAAAGCAGAAGAAATTCTGTGTAGGTAAATAGAAAGGGCTGTCCTCCTCTAAGGCATTACTGTACCACAGAAATGCTCAGAATGGCTTAAGCCATTTCTCAGCTCCACAAAGACATTTAATAGTGTCATCACATCAAGGACATCAGACAAGAAACTGAAAAGAAAAGATATTGACCCAAAGCAATAATTTTAATTTTCTTGTGTTAGTGTGCCCTCTTGAATTTCGTATTCGTAGTATTTATTCTTGACTTTTGATACTTTAGGAAAGCAGGAGAAATTGATTTGGGTTTTGTCTTGTCTTGACATGCTGTCAGTCTGCCAGCCCAATTCTAATAATTTCCGATTCCGTTGCTCGGTTGCAAACTGTGTGATAATGTTAGGAAATGCAGTAATATGCAATTGTACATGTTTTGTGGAAGTTTGTATTATGCTACAATGCATCCACATGTTGAGACATGAAAGTGATGTGTTTAAATGCCTCAGCTGTTAAAAAGGAGTACATTGGAGCTCATCTCTTCTTTGAGTGGTAATTGTCGAAGATGAAGAGGCAGAGGAAACTTGGTTTTCTCAGTTCAGCTCTCCATGGAACTTACTCAGTGTGTTCTTTGCCCTTGATTTAGAGAAGGTTTGCTTTTCTCTGAAAATTTCTGCAGCAGTCTGAGTTTGTCATTACTTAGACTTCATTTTTCTTGCAGCTGCAGGAGTCCAATACTGACAGGCAACTCATTGAGACCTCTCCAGTTCTTCAAAAGCTTACGGAGTTTGAGGAGGCGATTGGAGTCATATTCACTCATGTTCGGCTTCTAGCACGTGCATTCACTCTGAGGACAGTAGGCTTTAACCATCTGACTCTGTGAGTACATAGCAAGAGTCCTCATGTAGCTCTGTTGGCCCTTCTGTTAGAGTATTCCAGATTGCCTAGTTTGTAAACAAACTGTGTTACATTAACTCCTGGAATAGAGCAGCTATGTTCACAAACCCACCCGGCTCAGTATGCCACTCTTGACAGTAGTCAGTAGCAAATACCTTGGGAAAGACTGTAGAAGGTGTTAGAGACCTATCCTGGTGTTTATTTTGAGCTTTCTGCATGACTGATATTTGTACATCACTCCTGAGACTGTAGTAAAACATACCTGGAGGTACATTTGGGCAGAGAAAAGAAGTAAAATTAAGCTTTTTGGTCCAAGCACAGCCCTTGTGTTCTATTGCTTGCAATGCTGCCAGGTCCTGTTTTCAAACAAACAGTATTATAGAATATGCTGAATTGGAAGGGACTCATCAGGATCATCAAGTCCAACTCCTGGCCCTGCATAGGACAGGAATCACACCATGTGCCTGAGAGTGTTGTCCACACACTTCCTGAACTCAGACAGGCTTGGTGCTGGGACCACTTTCCTGGAGAGCCTTTCCAGTGTTAAACCACCCTCTGGATGAAAAACCTCTTCCTGAAAGCCACCCTAAACCTCCCTTGACCCAGCTTCATGCTGTTTCCTTGAGCTCTGTCTCTTGTCCTGAAAGTGAAGAGATTGGTACCTGCCCCTCCATTCCCCTCTGCAGTGAGGTCCCCTCAGTGCCCTCCAGGCTGAACAAAGTGACCTCAGCTGCTCCTCATATGGCTTCCCCTCAAGGCCTTTCACCATCACACTTGATTGCCATTGGACACTCTCAAACAGCTGAATGTTGTCTTTATATGGTAGCATCCAAACCTGCTCCCCGCACTTGAGGTGAGGCTGCCCCAGCTCAGAGCAGAGCAGGACAATCCCCTCCCTTGCCCTGCTGGCCATGCTGTGCCTGATGCACCCCAGGATACACTTGATCCTCCTGGCTGCCAGGGCACTGCTGACTCATGTTCAACTTGCCATCAACCAAGACCCCCAGGTCCGTTTCCACAGTGCTCCTCTCCAGCCTCTCATTTCCCACTCTGTACACACAACTGGGGTTGTCCCAGACAGACAATCTGGCACTTGCCCTTCCTTGTTAAACTTCACGAGTGGTTACCCTCTCCAAGATCTTGTATGAGTTTAAACCCTGATCCTTTTCTTTCTTGTGAATGGGCAGACACTTTTCTCTGTTGAAGTCACTGCATTCATTAATTCGTTTCCTTAAAACAATTTTGGGCAGAGATCTTATCCCATTACAGATTTGATGTCAACTGCTCTTCTCCTTCATTTAGTCTGTGATCTGTAATCTAATGATTGCATTTATTTGTAGCTCTCCCGATTTGCTTTTTGCCTGTAAGTTGGTGTTACTACAGTAATGAGCTGTGTTTTCATCTCACCTGATTAACACTGAAAAATTGTCTTAAATGTGTTTGGAAATGAGCAAGTCTCACTTTCAGATCACTCTTCATTTTCATTTGTGTGTGCATGCTGGTTTTGGTTTATTCCTCACTGAGTGCTTATTGATTTTGCTGCATTGATGTCTCATTTTTCAGAGGCCACAACCAGAGGATGGAATTCCTGGGTGACTCCATAATGCAGTTGGTAGCCACAGAGTATTTATTCATACATTTCCCCGATCATCATGAAGGGCACTTAACGGTGAGACTGCCATCAATCATATTCTCCATAAGTGCAAGAGTGGGATGGAGACTGAAATTATCAGAACAGCTAGTGAATTGTTCTGAGTTTGATTAATAAAAGAAGCCTCAGTAACCACTACTCTTAATAAGGCTTTGTTAATTTTAAGTGGTGAGCACTGCAATGAATAGAAAATGGTGATTTATGAGCCCACCGCGATAATTCCTGTTCAGTCTGTGAAATGGATCAAAAATTTTAAAGATGTCAGTGATAAAATTGAGGGCTAAGACTAGTTCTTGTTTAAAGATGGGTGTCTTAAACCATTTCTTTAAATACATGTATCACCTGACTTGTATTTATTCCTGACTTCTAGCCTGTTGAACATGCATACAGACAGGGTTTCACATCCTGATAAAAAGTTTTTTCAATTTATTTTGGTCAGGTTTTCCTCTTTTCTTCAATCTGGCGTTCCTGGGGTAGCTTTTGAATTTAATTTTACTATAGTAATAGTCATCTGTTGATTAGTGTAGCCTTTTAGCCTCTCTTATCTGGGCTTGGAACAACTAAGTTTAGGGATCTTTCATCTATTTACATTACTTTAAACACAGTGTGATAGTATGAGTAGTTTTTTCCTAATTGATTCATTTAGCCCTGCAGCTGGAGAGTTGTGGCTTTTTTGCAAATAACAAACTTTCTTGGGCTTACTAAATTTCTTTAGTTAACTTGAACAGCAAAGCAATACATGTGTCAGGTATGTGAGTCAAGTTCTCTAGTTAAAGTTACGAAGAATCCTCAGATCCCTCAGATAAAGGAATGACAATGCTAAATCTCTAGCAGGCAATGTGTTATCAAGAATATGATTATTGAGTCTTTTGGGCTAAAGCTGTTTACAAGAGAAAAAAAAAATTACATGCTGTGACTAAAAGTAACTTGAGTTTTTCTTCACTATTTCATAAGTTTCAGTTACATTTGTATGGATTCTTCTGCACCATTCAGGAGACAGGATATAAAGCCTGGTGGGGATTTTTGCTTTCTACATGACTTTTAAGAATGTAGGCATCTGTAGTTTTATAACTCTTGCAAGTACTATTTGGCCAGGAGGATATGAAATGTTGCTGTTAATGGGTGTAAATGCTCAGAACAATGTCTTTTTGTCACTTAAAGTAATGATTAGCGGGTTGGAAAGCACAAGTTGTGCACTTCAGTTTTTGGACAAAACTGCAAAGTAAGAGTGGAGTGTGTGCTGAAAACACATAAAGATATGAAGAAGCAGGTAATGGCCCAAAATAAAATTTGAACTCTGGAGATGTGCATGTGGAGAAAAAGAAAATGATCTTAAAATGTTTGTAAATTTGGTGACAAATGAAATGAGACATGAGAAAGGAGACTGATAAAGTGGAATCTGAAGAGAAACAGCAAACACTAAGCTCTTTCCTGTCATCTTGAAACATACTTAAATTTGAAGTAATATTAGAACATCAACTAAATGGTGTCTGGTGAGTTAAGCGTAGTTTTGGTCAAGGATTCCGCTTAACTGGCAATGCAGTGGCTTCCCAGTGTGGAGTGATTGCTTGTGGAGAGGTGTCTGTAAATTAACTATATTTAAGAAAAAGAAAGGAGAACGTAGTCTCATCTACGTACTTGGAGATAGCCAAATAATGTACCAGAAAAGAAGCTGACATTTTATTGGATTTTGGAAGATACAGCTTCTCAGTACTGGATTATGGATACATTCTCCTGGTGCAGTCATGAGTGGTATTGTGTTGGGTGAAGATGGAAGAATTAGGAAAAAAACTGCCTTGTAATTAGAGTCAAGCTCCAGCTGAGCATCTCACGTGTCACAGCGTCTGCAGTGATGCAGGCTGTGTGTTACCAGTGTAGAGACTAAACTCTAAAAGAGCTGCTGGAAAGGCACAGGGGCTGTGTCTTCTCTGTATCATCATGAGGAACTGAGTTTCCTTCCCGATCACACTTGTAAAGGAGGCAAATTCTAATACAGAGCAAGTTGATAACCACAGTGCTAAGAGGGTAACTAGGGGTTTTTTTCTGTCTCTAATTCACTGGGTAGTGTATATGTTGCTCTTTGTTTTATGATACTACTAATCATGATTATGGATCCCATCAAAATAAATAGTCTGCAAACACAACAAAATAAATCCTTCCTCTCCCATTACAAGAAGCAGATTTTTGTCATGGGACACTGCACTTCTGTCTCGTAGGTTACATTATTAGGATATTGTACTTAGGGCACTTAGGATATTGTTGAGGAAAGTATAGTTTATTTATCTTAAGGATGTAAAAGGAAAGAATTTTGAAAAGGAACAAGTAGTAAATGAGTTTAAACAAAGGTTAGGGAGGCAGATAATGCTATCTGCAGTTTGCCTAGTTTACAAAGATCAGGTTGTGAGTATCTGCTTCATACATCACTGACAAACAAATTATGAACATACTGTTCTTTATTTATCTGTTCTGAGAGATGAAGTATCAAGTGCAGCAAATAAATCTTGATTTTTCATAAGCTCAGTTGACATGCTGGAGCCAGGTAGCATATAACTTGTATCTAATAAGCTGAGCAAATGTGATATGGAAGACAAAGAGAGGAAAAAATGTGTGTGCAGCGTCTCAACTCTAGATTGCACATAAACTGTGGAAGAGAGAAACATTCTTTACTTCTCACCCCTACCTCCTACAGTAGCTCTAACTTCTTTAATGATGTTCCATTTAAAGCAAAATAAACAAGCAGGAAAAATGCTGATCTTGCCAAAGGTTCAGAAATTCTCCCTAAAATTCCAAAACACTCCTTTAAGCTGTGTGGGAGCTCTATGTCTTTGTTAGAGCTCTATGTTTAAGTAATCTGTCTGGAGCCAAGGTTAAGTATTTTCATGACACATGCTTGACATTGTCATATATGGAACACGATATGTGTTCAGGATGCACTGGCTCAACTGTGCTGCCTTCTAGCAGAGGAAATAGTGCATAGAGGCTGTCCATCTGTGTATTTTTTCCTCTGGCCAAAGGAATGGAGCACCTCCCTCATCTGCTCATTCTGAAACACTGAACTTTCTTGCTTTGATGTCTATTTTTTTCAGTCACCACCTATTTATTTATTATCTGGTGGACACTAGAGACTGTTCCATGGATTCCAGAATATTGTTTACTTACACTTTATGTGGGAAAAATGTATACAAATGTGTATTACTTAAACTAGGAAACTACAGATTAGCTGAGAAAGTACAGGGTTTCATGAAGGGATGGTACATAATTGCAAGGAAGCTCACAAACAAGCATTTTATATGCATGACATATATACAGAAGTAATGTGTCCATAGAATAAGCAAGGACTGGTGAGAAGAATTAAAACAGAAAGAAAAATTACCAGTAGAAAGTGTGACAGAGTGTGTCTCTATACAAATCACTTAAGATGTCCTGAGTCAAAATGTCAGTAAACTGAGAGAAGTGAGAAACCTCAAGGATAAAAGTGACTTTTTCTCCCCAGCTCTTTTAGGTTATGTAGTTTGTTATTTGTAATTGTAACTGTGGAATGGAACTTCTTTCTTTTGCAGCTGTTGAGAAGTTCTTTGGTGAACAACAGGACACAGGCCAAGGTGGCAGAAGAGCTGGGCATGCAAGAGTTTGCCATCACTAATGACAAGACAAAAAGACCTGTAACTCTTCGAACTAAGACTCTGGCTGATCTCTTGGAATGTGAGTTAATTTGGTTATAGTAACTTAGTACTTAATGACTTCCTTTTCCTTGGGGCTTGTTTAAGAAAGCTGTTAGAAATCCCCTAAATCACTATTAAAAATGTATGTTCAGGTTTCCAAATGAGTTATGCCTGTACCTCTGAAAGCCATATTTTTGAAGACTAGCCTACATTTTTGAAGTCTGTATAAAAGCATGAAGGAGGCATAATTGCAGACAAAGTTGAAGATTTAGGAAGTGAGGGGTCGAGATGACCAGGTCAGAAGTATGTCTTCAAAGTTAAAGTTTATACTCTGAGTTGAGCTATTTAACAGCAGTTTCAGTGTTTATTAGTATGTTCTTGTCACTGTTGTAAGACAAAATAGTTCCTTCAGCAGGTGGCATATTTCTGTGGTTCATTTGTCTGCATTTGAGGAGGTTTTAAAATGGTCGCAAGAGGGAAGGCTACATGGAAATGAAATTATTTTGTAGTTGATTTTTTGGAAGTTTGTGCTTCCTTCTTTGCCATGAAATGGAAAGAGTGATAAATATTCTGCACAGAAAGTTAATCCCTATCTTGTATATTTTGATGTATTTTGCAAGCCATTCAGACCACTTGGCTTTTGCAAACTCCTGTAAACAAATGGAATAGCACACAAACAGGAGTGATTTATATCTAAATTATTTTATGGTACCCAGTAGGGATTTATTTGTATATATTCATGGTCTTGTGGTTAAAATATGAGATTAGGAGTAGAGTGTTGTTTCTAGCACTTTAAATGACTGGGTGGATTTGGGTAAATCACTTAATCTCTTGGTCAACTTGATTTTTTTTTCCCCGAGTATGCAGGATAATACCCTCATCAGCTCACTGCTCTGAAATGTAATTGCATATGGCTTTAAAGTACTCAGAGATACTTGTTTCTAAAAGTGCAAGCCAATAATGCTCTCCTTGGATGAGTGACAGTACCTTTTTCCCCCTCCCCAGCCTTTATTGCTGCCCTGTACATTGATAAAGATTTGGAATACGTCCACACTTTCATGAATGTTTGCTTTTTTCCACGGCTAAAGGTAAGATCAGTCAGTTTCCTACTTTTCTGCTGCTCTGTTTTAACACATTGTGGCATTTGAAACACTTACTATAATCTCTCAGTCTTAAAAGCATCTTTATGGACTTCCTACAGGAGTTTATTTTAAATCAAGATTGGAATGATCCTAAATCTCAGCTTCAGCAGTGCTGCTTGACTCTCAGGACAGAAGGAAAAGAGCCGGACATTCCTCTTTACAAGTAAGAACAGGCATCTTATGGTTATCAACTAATTATAACTCTTCCTTGTATATGGAGCAAGATGTGATCAGTCACCCTGCATTTTTCCCATAGTTTGTTTTCATTGTTGTTATCCAAGTCCTCTAGTCTCTTATTGTCTGAAGATGGAAAATACTGTTTTTTAAGGTTTAGGTGTTTTAAGCCATTACAAGGAACAGTTACTAAACATTTTACCTTTACAGTTGTAAGGGGAAAATACAGCTTTTATTTTGGAGTGGAGTATTTAATCGTCATAATTCTATATTTGTTTTTCTTTTAATGTAAGGAGTGGCAGTATTAAAAGAAAAGCGATAAACAAATGGCTGTTTTGTTATGGAGGTCATAGCTCCATTCTGTTCTCAGTAACAGATGAAGTTTCTTGATGTTATTATGCAAACATAATAATGCCTTATGTTCCACCTCCCGATTACAGGCAGTGTTTCTCATCCACAGGCAGGTACTGAAGGGCAGCACAAGTTTTGGACGTTTTTGCTGCGCAGTTCAGCTCACAAATGTTCCCATGTTCAATGAGAAAGAGCTCAGGGCAGTGAACCTTTTAACTTACACCTCAGTTAGACACCTGAAGCTGGATGGGGTAGATCTCACTTCCAGTTGCTAAATAGTGTAATAGCTGCTTCAAAAAGATAATGAATAATGAACCTTAGGCTGTATATTGTATTCGTATCCATTCTATTAATGTAGGAAAGGGTGCAATGTTAGCCCCAAAAGAAGAGATAAAGGCTTGTGTTGTTTGGATTATTATATCACAAAGGTATGAAGAGGGAAAGTGTAAGTGCATTTGTCACAGGTACTGAAGTTGTTTGTATCCGATGCAATGTAGCAGTTCAGTGACAGTAGCACACACTGCACTTCAGAAGTGCCATCCCCTGAACACTGCAGCCAGTGCTGTGCAGGTCTGACTCCTCTGTGTCTCTGTGCAAGGGGTCAGGGCTTTGTCTTGCGTGAGGGGGATGAATTCAATAAAAAACAATTTCCTAGTTTTGTAAAAACCACTTAGTATCGAGTACCAAATGTTTGTTTTGTTTTGCTGTGATGATAAATTGATTTTTATAGTACAGCTCGGTTCTAGTAATACACTGTTATCTTACTATTATCTTGTTAAATTCCTTTTCTTGGGGTTATCTGTTTCAGTGCAAGCAGTACTATTGTTTTTAAATTTAGGGCAAGTTTTATTTGCACTTGTCACAGTTCAGGGAGAGATAGAGTACTTAGTTAGATACTTTAAAAATTGATGTGAAATTCCTGCTCCTTCTGAAAAGAAACAAGGTAGTGGACAGAACTTGATCTGAAAGTGGGGAGAGATTTTGGACAGCAGTAAGAAACTGCAAAAGAAGCAATTCTTTGCACGTCTAGGGAATTACCTTTTCCCTTTTAGATGGTTGTTGATGTATGTCCTAGACTTTAGGTCAAATGGAAAGTTTGTTTTGTGACAAACTGTTCAAAGCTGGTGGGAAATTTCTTTGTACTGTTACAATTCAGTGTAGAGGGCTATCTACCATGTCTAATACAAAGTCCTTACAAAATCTTGCTACCTGCAGAGCTCTCAGGGACTAAACTTCTAGTGCACACATAATTGTCTGGGTGTGTTTATTTGCAATTGCACAGCTATGCATAATTTATTACTTTATTACAAGTGTTTTCACTGTGTTTGAACACTTAATGTTACAGTTTTCATTTTTGCTTATAGGTTAAATAAGGTTTTAATTTTCATATGGTGCTCCTGAGTGAGCCTGGAGTAATAAACGTGATCGATATAAAAATATTGTTCCGGTAATCTCTGGGTTAATGTGATCTATACAGACATCCTTCAACCTTTGCTCTATACTTTGCATTAATTGCACTATATGTATTGACCAGACTGAAAGCTTGGTGAGCTATGTGCCACAAGCAGGTTCTGTGTTTTAATAATTCCTGCTTGAATAAAATATTTCTTCTTTCAGGACCTTGCAGACAGTGGGACCTTCTCATGCCAGGACATACACAGTAGCTGTTTACTTCAAAGGAGAAAGAATAGGATGTGGTAAAGGTCCAAGGTATAGTAAAAAATTATTCACATGGTGTTAGAGTGTGGTGGTGTCCAAAATGACTAGCCATGGAGATGGACCCTTGTATGGTCTGCCTTAGAAAAGAAAAGCTGTAGCGGTGCCTTCAAACTTCTCTGCTTCTGGAATTCCTGAAGGGTTCTTAAGCTTTTTTTGGTGAACTTGCCTTCAAGTGGCTGGCAATGCTAACTATTTGTGGCTCTCAGACTAGAAACTGCAGAACAGCTTGCCAGAAATAGTGTCTTTATCTTGGTATTTGCTACTAGATTACTATGCAACTTACACTGGTAAGCTGATTGCCACACTATTACACTTTTTTTTTTTTCTGAGGTTACTACTTCTAGGCATTTTGGAATGGTTTTAAGGGTTCAAAGGCTTCAATCATGAACCCCAAAAATCTGATTTTATGCTACCAAATCTGGTCATGGGTATAAAAATATCATTGCTTTTTTAACATTTATGCATCTGTGATTTTGTTCCTTTTTTTTTTTTTCTCTCAAATAAAAGCATATGCCTTAGTGAAGAATGGACTGGAATATTTTGTTGTTGTTATTGATCTAAGTTAAGAAATATTCTACTGGAGCTGTAGTACTATTGCTCACATATTTATGGAAAGGCTGATGTATCATACACTCTGGGAATTACTAGCTGCTGGTTATCCAAAAAGTTTCATTACAAAAGAGTGCTTCACTTTGTCACAAACTTTAGTTCATTCTGTACAGCTTAGATCTCATGTAACATGTTTTTGTTTGGCTTTCACAGTATTCAGCAAGCAGAAATGGGAGCTGCAATGGATGCACTTGAAAAATGTAAGATATTTGAGCAACAGAGAATTCAAAGTTTATTTCCTCTTTCTTTAGTGATGCAAGGTGCAGATTTTGTGGGGGATAAGTTTTGAACAGAACACATATGCTAAGTGCTGTCAACTTCTAAGCAGAAGGTTTTCCTCTTAGTACTTTAAAGACAGTTTTGTAGCAGTTGAAGTTAATATGATCCCAACAGGTATTTAATGAGAGCTGATCAGCTACCCAGGGTGCAACTTCAAGGGAACCCTGTGCAGTAAGGTTTCACTGAGGTTTTCCATGCTTATGAATGCAGTGGGATAAGACTGCATAGTCTCTGATGCTTGGGTTGTCTCACCCTTTAATTCAGGGGAGGAGGAAAATGTGACCTTAGAAAATTTGATCACAGATTATCAGTAGACTAGGTTAAAATCCAAGAGGCAGAGCCCCAACAATTTAAATCGATCTTTATCTGTGAAGAAGGGCTAATGTCAGCTGCAGGTCTGTGTATCCATCTCTCTAAATTACATGCTGCATAGCCAGCATGGGAGGTGTCCTTCATTGAAATGTAGTCACAGATATGAATGAGTGTGGGCAAGCAGCCTATATGAAATAACTTTGGTCAGTTGGGTTAAAGTGCCAGGTGTGGGTGAACTGTAAACAGATTACAAGCATTTTATGCAGCAGAAATTCTCTCTATTGAGAAGAACATGGGGAGTCCAGATTTTGCATTTCATTCAAAGGAAATGCATGCAGTTCCTCAGATGTCAAAGGTTTTTAATCTGTTATCTCTGCATGTGGAAATTCAAGAGCTTAAAAATTTCAGAAGGCAATAAATCTGTGTAGTTCAGATATGTTTTTATATCCATCTGCTAAGCATATACTTCTCACCACCAGTAAATTTGACAAGTAGAAAAATGTTACTTCCCTTCTCTGCTGAGTATCTGCAAGATGTTACTGAAGTTTTCTTTGAGGGAATTTTCTTGTGACAGTATCACCACTCAAGAGAGCTGTGAGTTTCATGGCTATCAATCCAAGGACTTCACAGCTTTCTTCTGACACACATATTTGTTTAAATACCATAGAACTATAGAGGTCTGTACTCCTGCTGCCCTTCAATTCAGAACACAGCCAACTTTCAAGTTAGTTTCTCTGTGCCTTGCCAGTCAAGTTTTAATTTTCTATCTGGGTAGAGGTTACACAACCCTTAAGGGCCCCTGTTCTATTATGTGTATGGTTGTGCAGTGGTTTGGTTTGGTTGTTGTGTTTTTTAATGCATAAGTAGTTAACTTCAAGTGAAAGTAATTTTCATATACCTATTTATATGATAGCCATGATGAATTTATTACGTGAGTTTCCTTCTTACCATCCTAAACACATTAGAACAGTTTGCTACCGAGCTGAGTTCTTTAAGAATCATGTTATAGGCACAGTGCTGAAAATCTGATTTTCATTTTATGGGGCACATGAGCTACAAAATATCCCAGAACTCCATTAAACAAAGCACTAGTGTTTTTTAAAACCAATTTTGTTTGGATTGCTTTCTGGTTTAAATAAATATACTCTCCTATGCCCAAGTTGTAAATAACTGATGAATAAAACTTTTATTCCTGTAGTAGATATATAGTAAAGGGCACAAATTTCACTGGCCAATAAAGCAAAGCAGTAGAAAGTTATTCTGCTCTATCACAAACTCCTGCAGTTTATGTGGCTTCTGCACCGTATTCTCTTGCTGAGAATCCGTGCTGCCTGGGACCCAGAAAAAGGAGGAAAAAGCTTGGTGCCAAAGAGGAAAAAGTTTGGTGCCAGGGTACTCCTCCCTAAGAAGTCTCAGCTGAATTCTCTCTCAATAGCCAGCGAGAGAGAGAGCAGTCCTTTGCTGAGACATCTACCAAAGCTGTTTGTGGCTTTAAAGGTCAGTGTAGTAACCTTTTGCATTCATCTCAGACTGGTTAGGTAGTCAGTGCTGATCCCAGAGCTCTATGTGACCCCAGCAGGATTTACCACCAACTGCAGCCTGTCACATATTCTACCACCCCTTTGCTTTCTGAGTGGCTGGAGGGTGCAGGTCCCCACAGCGCAGGCACATGTGAATGTCAGCACCCTGGTCATGCAGAAAACATCACATCCTGCGAGCGGTGCGCTAAAGTGAGAGCACTTCTGTTCAATTATATAAGCTGTTTTTACACTCTCGGTTCTAATGTGTACCTATGCATCAGCCAATGGACAAATGCCTGAAAGCAGAAGCATCCATCTCCCCAGCTATTTCTCCATCACCTCAGCCTTGTCCAGTCTGTTGTAGGCAGTCTTAACTCAGCCGTGCTCAACTATGCTAAGGCTGACTTCTGGTACATAGCCAAGCATTAACTTTTTCTGGAACAGACTTAACTCCATTCCATCTTGCTACACTATTACTTTCCCATTAGGATCCCTGCCATAGTGTAGGGCTTATAGTTGATTCTGCATGGTCTAAACAATAATAAAAATAATGGAAACATCTGTCCAATGCTTGAAACAAGTGGCTCATACTTTTTGTAGTGAGAACAAGACAAAAAACCCTGACAGCATTGAGAGTAGTTTCGCATTCATTTTTCAGTATCGACCACCTGTTGCTAAGGGAACAGAATGTAAAATCCAGGTAATACCTGGCCATGTTGCTATACCAGGAATTTTTTTTTTTTTTGTGAGTGTATTAGATTTGGCAGTGCTTTGTAGCAGGAGAAACAGATGTAAAGAAATCATAAAGAAACCAAAGTCTTACAACACAGTCCTGGTTTATGTATTATAAGAAAGAAATGAGTAAAAATGGGAACACCATTGTTTCCCCCTACCTCCAATGACACCAAAGTTTAAAACAAAACGAGCTGAGGCTTTCTCTGTTACCAGTTTGTTTATTAATGTAAAATTTTTCTCCTTGTGTCAGATAACTTTCCCCAGATGGCCCATCAGAAACGGTTCATTGAACGGAAGTACAGACAAGAGTTGAAAGAATTGAGGTGGGAAAGAGAGCATCAAGAGAGAGAGTCAGAGGAGACTGAAGAAGCAAGGAAATAGGAGGGCACAGAAGCTGTGGCATATTTACTTACCTAATAACTCTGACTGTGGCCTATGGAGACCTAACCTAGTTTTTTGCAGATGATGAATGAAGAGTGCCTGTTGATATCAAAAAGAAAATTGTAATCTCTTCCTTTAAAAGTGTGTGCAAATATGGTATTTCTTTAGCTTGCTTTTAAGTTTGGCTTTTTAATAAGTTTTGGGTTTAAGCCCTTTTAATTTTTATGAAAAGTTGTTGATTCTTTTTATTATTTTTACTGTCTTGTATGAAGTAATAAAGTATTAATTTCAAAAGCTAATAGGAGGAAAAGCTGTTTAACAATTGTCTCCTATGTCTAAGTGCTGTGTTGTCAGTGACTAGCAAAGTTATTGCATGAACTCTGCTGTGGAGGAGGAAAGTATAATGAGAAACTGATTCAACTGAGCACTTAAGCATGTACCTAACTTTAATTTTGCAGATAAATTTACTTCTTGAGTCCGCTAAACCAGAGCTTTAAATTCAGGCCCTTTTTACAGAAAATGGGACAGTAATTAAAAGGAGATCCTGAGTTTTGAACAGTGGATGACAGATCTGAAATGTCATGCAGGTGTGTGTGGAAGATTGAGTTTTGTTTTTAAATCGCTGTTATAAGACTCAAAGGAGAAGGTAATTATGAAGCAAGAGAATGGCAGTTTTTGTAGAGAATGTACATGTAGTTTACATTGACAAGTTTAGTTCCTATCTCAGCTTCTTGTTCTGTCAGGCTGGTGCCTGCTTTAATGGATTTCTTTGACAAGAAGATACCAGTGTGGCCATTACTGTGAAATGGTGTATTAAAACTCTATATGGGTGCTGTTCCAGAGATATTCATTGAAGACAGTTTTTGTCAAAAGAAGGACAGAATTTGTCCCCAAAGTGTAGTTCAAAGGTGGTGTGCAGCTTTCAGTCAGCCAGTTTCCTTGATTTTTTTGGTGTCTGTGGCTTGTATTAGACAGACAGATGCTTGTTCTATAAACGCTCTGAACAGCACCAGAAATGGAGAATCAACTGTGTCTGTTGGTATTTTTTCCCACTGGTTACCAGCTTTGTTTGTTCTTTTAATTTTGCTGCTTCAAGCCATTCATTTCCATTAAGCTGGCTCTCGGTTCATACAGTCCCTTGGTAGGTATTGTGTTGCATTTTTTATCTTTCTTTTCTGATAAGCGAAACAGATTGAGCCCTTATTTTCCTTAGCTGCGCATTTTCTTCCTGAAGGAGAAATTATTCTTTTTGGCCAGTCATTTATGCATTTTCTGATGTCCCACAGCTGTATGTGTTAAAGTGTGGGGCAGCTTTGTGAGCATGGATGCACAAATCCAGCCCAAGGAATTCTTGCCAACTGATGGAGGAAAACTTTTGCCCGACAGCCACACTGCACTGAGCGGCTTCTTCAGCAATTATCTGAAGCACCTCTCTGTAGGTGTGGGACGGACATCAGGAAATGCACTTCATTGCAGGTGCCAAAGCAGACACCAAATGAAGCTGAAAAATTCAGACTACGCAAATGTCTTCCAAAAGTTTCACTTCTGAGCTAATCAATACGTGTATTTTCAGAAGCATACTTTTCTAAACTTGCAATGTGAGATGCACTTAAACAAGGGAGGGTTTTTTACACTTGAGCCCACAACACTACCTCACTTCTTCCAGCCTCTATGATTTGCCTTTTCCTAATGGATTGATGCCTAAAATCCATTTCAGAGGATGAGAGAAAAGAAAAAACAAATCACATTCTGTAATTTAGAGAGTAATAAACCATTAAAACATAACGGAGGGAATAAAAACAAGGCGGGGAGCTGCTCTCTGCTGAATACTGCTGCCATTTAACTTGAGAAGTGATTGTAACTTCCTATAGCTTCAGTTGGTAAATAAAAAGCTGAAATGTTTCTCAAGAGTAGGAAGTTTGAAAAGCACCAGCAAGCCCCCTGTCCACAAGTCTTTTGTACTTCAAATTCTTTTGCCCATCTGCTTCTAGCAGTAAGATGAAATGGTGCGCTGCTACAGGGTCAAATGTAACTGTGTAAACCATTGTGTTATTTTTTTTCCCTCTTAACTGTGGCCCATTTCATATGTTTAATGAATAGAAAATTACTTCATTTTCAGGTGTATGATTGCTTAGCAAATTTCAGTGTATTTGACATCACCAAAGTACCCCAATGGAATTGCTAGCTCATAGGTTAACATTACTTTCATTATTCCTATAGATAATTTCACTTTTCAGCTGTAAGAAGACTGCAGTCTTGTTTATAAATATTTTCATTAAAATAGATTGAATATATCTGATAGGCTGTTTTGGAGGAGGAACCCAGGACTGTTCTTGTTTTCTTCTTTGACCCAGAAACTGCTTGGAAAAAACCAAACTTTTAAAACAATTCCTGCATTCCAGTTACTGCAGTTAATGAATTTTAGACTTTCCTCAATAAAATGTAGATGTTAACTGTGTTTTTACAAGTGGGCGATTTTCCCTTTTTTTGCTGCATAAATGTGGGTTAAGAAGATTACCTGATTTTGTTTTCCTTGTCTTCAGAAAAAAAAAAGTTTAAAAAATCCTGTTACCTTTATACAAACCACAGTGTCTTTCTGTGTATGGGCTGTCTGAAAGCAGTGGCTGTGAATGTTGCTGTTAATTTTGTGTAGAATATCAAATGTGAGCACAGTCCTTTACAACAGACACAGAGGAGGGGAAGCCTCTTCCAAGTTGCCTTGGTAAAGATTATCATTGCACTAGTGCTTATCAGTGGAACAGTGGTAGCTTATAACTAGGCAGCTTGTGCTGCTCTTTTGTAGGTGTGAGGGGGTCTCTGGTTTACTGATAAAGTCAGTCCTTTTTTGCTTCAGAGCCTGATCTGTTCTCTGAGCTAGAGGTTCTCTTGCAAAATCTGTTGACTTGAGTTGGGTACAAGTAGATGAATAGAGAACAAGACTGAGATCTGGGTAAATCAACAGATCCTGTGAATATATTTAATATGAATATGTACATAGCATTTAATAGAATTGTAGCTGATTTGATTGGGGTTTTTAACTGAATTTACATAAAATTCATGATATTATTTGTAGACCTAAGTTTGCTTTATAAGATTTCAGTTTCTGGAGGATTATTTAACAGCAGTACTAAGTGAATCTTGGTCTCTAAGATTGTTGTAAACATTGTTGCTAATAAAGTTTCCCATAAAAGACTTCAGGCATAGTTGTTACTTGCTAAAACAATTTGGAAAGATCAAAAGGCAAATCCTGTTCATCTGTCTCCCTACTTCAAAGACTCTGATTATACAGGCTACATATTTAAATGAAATAAGTGGTTCACTTGTAAAAAGTTTCTTTTTGGTGGAACTTTGTGAAGCCCTGGAAGAGCTCAGGGAGTTGTTCATCTGCATCATTTACCACTCTGCATTGTCTTTGATGAGGGTGATATTGCATCAGAAATTTCTGTGACCCCCCACATCCACCCTGCTTCTCCCCTTTCATACCTGCTCCCCATGTCACAGATTGACATACTTTCTGGGGCCCTGAGATTAAATCAGCTGCAAATATGAGATTAAATATGCTGTGCATATTTCTCTATCAGGGAGCAGGCTTACCTTGGAGGCCCTTTTCTTCACCTGCCTGCTACAGGTGACAAAGGGAGCACCAACATGCACCCAGAGTCATGTTAACTAAGTATATTTCCCTGTGCCTCAATCATCACTGCATTCCTCAAAAGGATTTCGAAGCCTTTCCTGAATAAGGGTATAAGTGATTTGCCTGGAGCTTGCAATACAATTGTACCTGAATGTGTCAGTTGTGTCATTTTGTTGCTCTTCACGACACCTTTGTGGAGGGACTATTTATTCTGTTATTAGGAGGTGAGAAGGGTGAAATTGTCACTGTGGGCTGGGGCTCAGGATGTCTGTGGGAGGGCAGTGATGCCCCATCCAGTGGATGCCTTAGTCTGTGGCTTTAGCTTTTTTTTTTCCCTTGCAACCCTGCTACAGTTCTCTTGCCATGCCTGAGTTGGTCTTCAAGGGGGAAAAAAGAACTTGGCCCTGCAGGCTGGGCACTGACACCCTCATTGCCATTTTGTATGGAGACTTGGAAAACAATGATCAAGAAGATTGGGGACTCTATAAAAAACCAGAGCCCAAACAGTGTGTTGCTTGTACACCTTTTTAGAATCAATCAATCAATAAATAAATAAATAAATAAGTAAATAAACCCTTCCACTTCAAGCAGACATTTCAAAAGAAATCCATTAGCAAAGAACAGGCTCTTGAGCTGACAAATTGTGAACTTTCACTGGTGGCAGAAGCAGCCCATACATCAGTGGTCCAGAAGTGATGCAGCAGTAATGGGTAAGTGTTTGTCACTAGAGGTAGCTTGTTACTTATTTAAAAACGGGGATGGAACCCAGGGGACCCCACTGATGCAAGCTCAGCTAACATTTCTAAAAAAAGTAGTTACTTCTTTCTAAAAGAAATAAAGTTACTTCCCTGCAGGTTTCCTCCTTCAGTCATTTACTCTGTCAGAACAGTTCTGATATGGTGACCAGTTTCTGCTGCCAACTAGAATTACAATTCAAATATTGCAGCTGTTTCCAGAGGGATACCTGAACTGACAAAAAGCAGCCATTTCTCAATCCAGCAGCATTTGAAAATGCTAATACTATTCTGTATCAAATTATGTCTTTTTTATATTGAAAAAAGTTAAAATACTGTAAGATAAGAATTTTTAATGATCTCATTGAATAAGTCATCCAAAGTTGCTGCTCTTACCTTTTGTTCTTGTGATGAAAAACATTGTCAAATACATAAGTGTCTTTAAACTTTATCATTAAGAAAAAAAAATCTGAAGGAAAAAAACACCATTTTTCCCTTATCCTTAATGTTTATTCAGTGTTGCTGTCTGCTTCCTTCTTCCAAAACCCAAACATTTTAAGTGTGCATTCCACCTGTCAGGATATTACAACCAATATCCTATCTCAGTTGATGTCTGTACATTAACAATCAAAATCAATCTATACATTATTGCTTTCTGGTTTTTGAACCAGGGCTTGACCAGACATCCAAAATAGTGTGACACTTCCAACCTTTTAAGACTTCAAAACTTTCAGAGAATTATATGGCTTTAGCCCAAAACAGGTTCTCAAGGCTTCCCATTCCCTTTGCTCCCATTGCTTTTTATTATTATTATTTTCAATGTTTTCATTGTTTGTTCTTAATGTGATCTAACTTCTATTTCAAGGTTCCCTGACCCTTACTTCTTCTTAGTAGATAGGGCATCAATACCTTGCTCACTGAGACTGGAAAATAAATGACCTTGGACTCTCTGCTCTTGCAGTCATACCTCAACACTTACATCAGAAATCAAATGCCCACAGCAAGAACAAAAACCTTGCTGCACATCCGTAGAAATAAAGTAGTGAATCTTTCCAGTACAATTTTAGAGATTCTGTCAGACATTTTAAGAGAGGCTGTGAATTCTTGAGGCATGCAGTGATGTACTTTTTTTCAGCTTATGTTGTGAATTTATGCAATTGGATTAAATTTGGCATCTATTTCAGCTGACAGCTTATAAATGGACATTTATATATATAAGTGAGGAGAGAGAGGTAAGAAAAGGCAGAACAGATGCCTAAAACACTAGAAAAAGGCTTATTTCAGTACTGACTGCTGAGAAGCAGATTGATTTGGATAGAAAAATGTTAACTACTTTCAAATACAGACTGAAGAATACGAGGTTTCATTGTAACATAAATACAATTCAGTGCCATGTGCTTGGGATAATGATGGCTTTAAAATGCATTCAGAGTTGAGTTTTATGCAAAGCTAGAAAATAAATCTTAATGGTAAGATATAGCAAATCTATTAGATGTGAGACAATAAAACTTTAATATCTTAGAGATACAGTGGTGGGAAATAATCAAATAAAGTTGTGCTAGTTTTTCAGATTTTAATTAGGAATATAGTTGAATATGTGTGTGTTTGGTGTAAATGCAGTTATGTATGTATATATTTATTTACTTAATGAAACATCTGAAGTTTCCACTCATTGCAACATGACACCTTTTTTACCAAGGAAAGAAAAAGGCTTCTCTGTGTTCTTTTTTTAACAGCTGTTTAGATATTGTTTTCATTGAAGTAGTGTCCAGAGATCTTCACTACGAGTGGGGCTTTTCATGCCAGCTGCTATGAACACAAAATGACAGGCAGTCCCTGACCCAGAAAGAAATAGAAAGGAAGCAATGACTTTACTAAAAGTCACCAAACAGGTCAAGGGTAGAAATAAGAACAAAACCTGAATCTGTCAAGTCCCAGCTGAGATTTGTCCTGTCTTCATACTGCATAGCTACTTATTTACAGCATTTGGCTTTAGATGTTGTAATTGGTTTATTTCTGCATTAATATGGGTATTTTAAATTTCATGCACAGCAGCCTAGAATGGGGCTTTACTAATCACTTTCATACTGAAAGATTATAAAAGTAATTTTTAAAAGTGAAAGAAAACTCAAGTGGCTTGTTGTGCATGGTGGGAGCTTCTTTTTCTCCACAGCCAGCATGTTCACATTTTCTGCTGAGCTCCTGCTGTGGCAGCTCCAAGGCCACAGCTCAGCACCTCGGGACAGTGTGTGACGGGCGTCACTCGGGTGACAGCAGTGCTGTCACGTTGTGTTGGAGCTGAGGTTTGGCCCTGTTATACACATGCAGGAGAAAGCAGGTCTCCATTCTGGATTCACAGCCTGCTGTTAATGCCTGTAGCTTTTTAAAGTCTGTATCCTCACCAAATCCATTAGAGGTTGGTATGACTCTAAGCACAGGATGTATTTCCAGCGTGGTGACAGAAGGAAATAAGCATGCAAACAGCTGTGCTCTTGTCTGTGAAAAGTACTTGGCTTCAAAGTGCCTATGTTACTTCCTTGGTTCCTTCAAAATCAATTGTTTGAGAGATTTTTGGGCTGTAGATACATCGAGGGGGCTGTGTCTAGACATCACGAAAAGAGAGAAGCATCCCTTCTCTTAGTCTTACTGCCTTGCTGCCTCCAGGGCAGTAATGGAAGGTGGAGATGCAGGCAGGAGCATGATTCCGGGCTGGGAGTGTTGTGTGCCATTACCAGGGCTGGTGGGAACATGTCCTGGGCCTTTTCAGCTCATGAGGAGGCCAACAGAGGAATGAGAATGGGGCTTAGCCTGGCCTTGACTGGCAGAAACTGATGAGATGGTAGTGAGAGTTGGACATAGAAACAGATTCTACAAATTGTTGTTAGCCCTTGACAAAAACACTATTTCCTTCAGGGCAGTGAGGAGTTAGGGGCTAGAGGTCCAGAGGACAGTACCTGAGCAGAAGGGCTTAGTTTCATCAGCTGCTGCTTCCATGCTATTTGGTAGTGGCCTATCTCATGGATTCCCATGTTTTGAGGGGATTTTCGCCTGGTACCACGCATGCAGCCTTGTACAGGCGTATGTAAGCACATGTGTGTATGGAGTGAAACACAGGAGAGCAAGTGTGTGTGTGTGTGTGTGTGTACAAAGAAGGTTGGGACTGTGCAAGTGTGGAAATGAAGGAGGCCCAGAGAGACAGCTGCATGACTCCTTCTCCTCCCAGGCAGATCTGTCATTTCTGGCTCTGGGATTGGTTTGTTTATTCTGTTTAATGATGCTGACCTTTGTGTTGGATAAGTTGGCCTGTTGCAAGGCTAGGATTTGTGGCCTTTTGGGACTTCAGTTGTTTGGAAGACTGAGGTTATTTTTTACCACATCGGGTCCAAAGAGAATGAATTCTGATGACCCAGCTGCCCTGATAACTCATTTGCCCTTTACCTTTTGACAAATAAAGTGACTTCAGACTTAGTCATATGTTAGAGACTCTCTGAATTTGAAGACCATCCTTGTAATAAATTATGTCTTATGGCAAAGAAAAATTCAAAATTCCTTTGAAAGCTCCTATTTTTACAGTGTATTGCATATGCTTTCTTGGGGAAAGCTAATCTTGAATTTGCAGTATGAGGTTTAGAAAGGACTTATCTGAAAAAATAGAAAAAAAAATTGGCTACACTGGGGGGAGTATTGCCTCAAAATATATTGTCTTCCTCAAGAGATCTTACTCCAATGTTACTTTATTGGTTCTCTGTATAAACAACCAGTTTCTTCAGAAATTGTCCCAAAATCTTCCTTGGTTTTGGGCCCCCCAGTCTGATTCCAGAATTTATTTTAGCTAAACAAATTCCTCAGGATTAGCACAGAAGTGTTCACACCTGAGATGCTTTACAGCACATCAACCAACAGCTTCATCTGTTTTCCCATCCCTAGAAATTTAGTGGCCATAGTCCTGCAATCCTTATGCCTAAGATTAATTTTAAACACATGACTGTCTGTCTCTGTTGAGCTGAGCACATCAGCTGGAAGTGGGAAATCATGTTGTTTTCACTTTGCCATCAGTGGCAGCAGCTCTGCAAGCTCTGCTGGCAGCTACAGCTTCACTGTTGGCAGCAGGAGGGTCATGCTAGTCACAACCCAGAGACCCACAGGCTGCCCACATGGCCCCGGACCTGGGCTGACTGTCACATAAATACAAGAGCCAAAAATCCTGACCTGTTTGCTTCCCCCTGGCTCCACTGGTACTTCTGGGTGGAAAGCAGGGAAGGGGCAAAAGAGGGATTTTAGTACTTTTCATGGTAAGTTAAGCAGCACTCTTCCTGATTCCTCACAGAAAAGGGATCTGCTGAGTAAGAAAGTGCTAATTTCACATCACTGTTTTTCGCAGTAGAGCTACACTGTAAGTGCCAAGCCCGAGAGGAACAAAAGCATAGTCAAATTAATGAAAAATAGGTTATGATGATAAATTATTCAAGTGGATAAAATTACTTTGGCTTTGGAAGACACTGAAAATTAAGGGCTAGATCCTTTTCTAGTATAAAAGGACTCAGCTTCATCACTTTCAGGGAAACAGAGGGAACTTACATCATTCAGTTCAGGATCTGACTGTGACTGGCAGCATAAGCAGTCATTTAAAACTCAATGGCATATATTTCATCTACTTTGGGTGACAGCCATAAGGTGAATGCTTTAAATTCTGACATGGCATAGCCTTTCTTTTGAGATCTGTGGTGTGATTTTAAAAGGGATGAGATAAAAGCTGTGCCTCTCCAAAGGCACATTTTCTCTGAAGTTAAAGGAAACAATGTAAAAATATGCCCACTAAATAAATCATCAGGAACTTTCAGAATATATCACATCCTTACATCCTAAAACTTGTAATACAACTGAAGTTGTTCACCTTAACTCAGTTTCTTTTGTTCAGCAATTTTTCTGTACAAGGAGGCATGTGTAGGGAAGGCAAGTCTGGAGGAGACACCCTTTCAGAAAGAGATTCCAGTGAACAGAGATAAGGAAGCTCCTCTTTTGACTTCTGGCATAGCACTATCAGAATTTTAATCCTTCTTAATCCCAGTCCCATTTCCAAGGAGGTGATAGTGGAGAACAGATGGAAGGCTTTTACTCTGCTAAAGGTGAATACCAGGAAGCTGTGAGTGTATGCATCTCTACAGAATGGCCTCTGGTTTTTTAAGTGCTTTAGCCAACACAGGGGAGGAAATGTGCTGATTTGGCTTCTGCAGCTCTAGGATGAATTTTCAGTGACATTTTCCTTCCCTTTGCAAGCATGTATGCACACAGGGTGATGGAGAGCACCCCCAGCTTTTACGGGCCATGTTTGAAGTTAGAACCTGCAGTCAGTTGCATCTCTAGAAAAAGCAGAATAGCCTGAAATCAAGAATCTCTAGTAAGTTCTTTTATCATACTAAACTCTAAGGCTGAATCACATCCTACCAAGCAGCAGACACTGAAGTCATAGCTCTGGCCCCCTAGGCCCCTGCTGTGATAAGTGGAGAGAGAAAGCCATGTCTCCAGAGACTAGTTCATGGCTTAGGCAGGATGAATCACCCCCCTTGTCTGAGAAGCAAAGGGTGACAACTCTTTTATCTTTCTGAACCGTCTAACGCCCATAGTTATATGAGTTGAATATAGGCTTTAAACATTTGTGGCATATAGCTATAAGACACAAGTGCTCACATTAAGCCAGCATGGCATGGCCTCCTTAACACTTTGCATAGCCATTGCTGTGAGGAGAATGCTTCTTTATCCCCAGATGACTCTTTCAACCATCCCCTTATGTGCAGATGTGAAGAGGACTGACAGTTTCTCCAAAGTGAGAGCATTTTCAAATGTCAAGAAGCTTTATTTTTTAATGTGTTAAACCATATAAAATCCCCAGCTAATATAACTCATAAATGAAATGAGACTAATTAGTAGGAAAGTAATGAGAGAGCATTTACAGAGGTCACATCCTGAGGACCAGTCACAGCTATGGAAAATGTGGGAGAGGGGTAAAAACTGCAATCTACTTTGTTCCTGTAGCACTGGCATTCATAGCTGTTAATTAACCCCAGCAAGGGCAACTTTAGAATGGCAAAATGAGGAGAAAAATGTTAAGGGACTATGAACTTTGTCTTTCCTTTCTCTCCTCTTTGTCTCCTGTCAGTGTCCCTGGGCAAGCACAAGCTCCTTACTGCTGAGCCGGCCTGCCCTTGCATCCATATCAGGGCTACAGCTCTATCCTGCTTTCTCTTTGTTACATCCTCACTCTAGGAAACTCTGGTTCAAGTGCTTTTTCCAGGAAAACCTCAAGAGCTACTAGGACACCACAAAGTTCTTTTGGCACAGGTCATCAAAGTTATGTAGCTGCCCAACTCCTTTTTCAAGTGAGTCTATCACCCATCTGGAAAGGCAGAAAGAAGCACTTCTTGACTTTTGGAATCGGAAGGGTAAGTCTGTTATGGGTTTTTGAGCACTTGCATTCAAAGGTATGGAGAGTTGTGTGAGGACTTAAAACAGACTGTGGAATTGGAATACCATCTGTGACAGCAGAAGTGGAAGCTGTTGTACTGACTGCACAGTAAAGGATCCAAATGGCAAATTTATGTTCAGGGTTACTTAAGCTTCAATAGATCTATAAGGTCTCTTTCTTAACTCATCTGAGTTGGTAGGATCCTTGCCTTGACTTTAATGAGCATCTGTATTGAACTGAAAGTTGAACCTTGAAATGAAACCTTGACATCCAGATAACTGAGATTTTAAAACATGTATTTACAGTTTGTCAAAACACCAAGGAGATACTGCTGATGAAACAACATCTATGCTGTTAAATCATAATGTACTTAGTGAAACACAGATGCCTCTAGAAGGAAAATGCCTGTTGAAAACCAGACCCATCTTGAACTAGGGTCACCCATTTGCACAGCTTTTAACAGTCACCTACACCTGAACAGCTACAGGCTCAGAACAAGGCAGAATTCAAAATGTTTGAGGCAAGTGCAACTGAAGGAGTGCGCAGTCAAATTGGTGCTCACTGCAAAAGCAGCATCTGTGTCTATAGAATGATTGAAAAAGCTGGATGGAAAGGGAACAAAATGATAAGAGGAGGAGATGCTGTGGCTGAATTAAAACTGATGAGAAGTCAAAAAGGAAAAAAAAAAAGAATTGCACTGTTGTCAGCTGTCAAAAAAAAAAAAAAAAAGAAATTATGAACAAGCAGGTGCTGTGAGAAAACAGGTATGTTACAAGCAAGACAATTTAATCCGCTGTGTCAATCTGAAGTTTCCAGGTCATTGTGGAGAAAAATCACCAACAGCATGCCAGAGAACATTTTCTTCTTTGTTTCCTTTCAAAACTTAAATTGTTCGAATTTGTTTCTTCTCAACTTCAATGGCTGTGATCACTTTATCTTGTTATTTTTACTCCAGCCTTCTTGAATATGTGCATTAATTGCACCTCAGCTACCTTTGAATTTTTCACTAGCCTAATTATTCTTAGTTTTGCTCATGTTTAGGCTGAACTTTTCTTTTCTTTGCTTGTGGCCATTACTTCTTACTCTGTTTTCTTCTGAGACTTGGTGTAATTTCCTTCCTTCATTTACATTGTTACCTTAAAGATATTTACAGGGAATGTTCATTTTCTTCCTGAGGTTTCTCTTTTCCCCTGTGTCGATCCTTTCAGTTCCTTTCCTTTTTCCTTCTCTCATCCTAATTTGTATGCTCTCTTACCTCTTCTTACCAGTACATCTAACATTTTGACTAATTTTTCAAGTGATGCTTTTCTTCTGTATTTAAGATTAATAGCCAAGTAGCAGAACTGACCTTAAAAATCTGTGAGGGACATTTCCATAAAATATACTGGATAGTGTCTCTTTTTCACACTGCTTTGTGCTTTTAATGTCCATCAGCAGCAATTTTGTATTGCAAAGACACAGTTACACACACATACACAAATAAATATCTTTAGCTTTCATTTTTTGCAAGTAGGACTTTATATTTCCATTTCTTTCATACCTCACTGGTGCATAGCTTATATTCAAACTGCCCAGACCTGCACAGGCTCTGCATAACTTGTGTACATAGTGAGACCCCTGCGTGCATTTGAATAAACAGAGTCTGTGCACAGCTAGGTCAGACTGGAATGACATTCAGTGGGCAAGTCCCCCTTCAGATGCTTCTGGGATGTCAGTCCAGGTTTACAGGTTTACAGGTTTACATACTTACAGTAAGTAAGTGTATATAAGACCTGCATGTAGATGTCTAACAGGATTTTCAGAAATGACTAGGCAGGCTGAGCTCCTCATTTCCTGATTTTACTGCTTTACACCTGAATTCCTTCAGATGTTTGGTACCTATAGTTTGCTGAGGTGGGAACTGCCATTTTCTCCATGCAGTACCGAGAACAGCAGAGCCCTGCTGTAGCCAGCTCCTCAGTAGCACCAACACGACAATGCCCAACAGCAGCAACACAGAACCAGAGCAGTGTCCAGGGTACGTGCAGTGGGAATTAGCATGAAGTAGAAGGAGCCAAGTCAAAACACATCACAGAACTGGTTCATCTGATGATGAGGGAGTGAAGAAATGAGGATCAGAAATATCTTAGCACTTCAAGATGAGGCACTGTCTTTCTGTTCTTTGCAAACAGACTGATTAAAAATACTGCAAATAAAGGAAGGTGCTGGATGTATAGAAAAGTGTAAGACTGTACTTTTTTCCTTGAGATCTTTGGCTTCATATTTGTTTATAAAAATTGCCTAATAGACAGAGAGATGCAACCTGAAAATATGTCTGTGCAGGTAATATGGTGCCAAGGAATGGGAATCTCAAGTCTGTCAGAAAAAGAAATGTGTTTAACAAGGCACACGCTCAAGAAGATACAGTTCTTTTGCCCTGAACCCCCTGCTGTCACTGGCTGCTGTCAACTGGAGGGTTTGATTTCAGTGTTGTGAGAAACCTGAGGCAATCTCACACAGTGCAAGTGAGAAAATGACAGCCCTGTGATGATGCAGCCAGTTTTCCTGATCAGCGTGATGGTATGAGAGCGCTGTACTTAGTTATATCGATTTGTCTCTGAGAGCTCTTTCTGCCACATAAATCTCATTGAAAATCTTTAAAGATCTTGCCCCAGAAGGCCTCTATGTTATTTTTCTCTGTAAGAAGAAGCAGAGCCAGGAATTCATATCTCAAAGTTTTAACTAGAACGGTCAGTTTATGATTAAGGTGTGAATTCATCTGTTTTACATTTTGAAACATCTAAAATCAGCTCTGCACTTTATGATTAACCTTTACTTCTAACCAGTACTACAAAGAGATGTATTTATGTCCTCTCCCTTTCTTTCTTGGATCAAAAGGTTGGAATAAAGAAAACCACTTTTCTTTTAGACGGGGAGTTGGAAGGAGCATTGTGCTTATTGTAGCTCAAGCATTAAGTATAATAGGCACCACGTTAAAAAGATACTATTTGTGCCACTTTAGTTAAAAAAGAGTGATAATGCTTCCCTTATGGAATTCTTCTTTAGAGCGACTAAAATTATTTTAAAAATAAATAACCACTTTAGATTAAGGATCAATACTTTCAACTCAGCCAAAGCGAAAGAAGCTCAAAATGCAAACTCACAAAAAGTCTCAATTATCAACATGCCTGAGACATAAAGTGTCTTTTTGCCTGCCAGACTACTTTATTCTAGTATATATAGAAATGAATATGAGAAAACACAAGAAGTTTGACCTTTTTCTAACTTGACAAAACAGCTTTTTTTAAAGAAATCACTCTTGAGTTTGAATTATCTGTAACACAGAAGAATGTGAACACCTACATGTATGTGAGTCTAGGCTGTTCAGGTACAGAGTAGATTGCATGAAAGGGCTATAAATGTTTTAGTAACACTAAATACTTGGTAACATTGACATTTTTTTCCTCTTTGATAGCATATAAATTATTCCTCGGCTTGCTCTGTTGTTCTGCACAGATGCAGTGATCTGTGCACATACTGTAATAGGAGAACGAGGACTTAATTTCCTTCTTCTCTTTTCTTCTAAATAAACTAACTCCAAGACCTTTTACAGCTAGGATGTACCAAAGTGTCATTTATTCATTTAAACTGTGCAGCCCAGTGCAACTTAAATGTAATTACTGCACATCAGAACAAAGCTAACTCCATAAAGCCACATGACATGGCAAGCAACATCTGATTAGACAAGCATCCTCCTACAAGTGCAGAACCATTGGAAGTAAAGGAGGGTACTGCATTAATCCTGGACAATAATAGCAATTAATGCCATATTTACGAACTTGCTCCATTGGAGGGGACAGGTGCAGTGCTCATTTCATTGAAAGTGGCTTCATACAAAAGTACTGGTGTATCCCTCTGTAATAAATGACAAAATTATGTTCTGTTAAATTTTCTATTATGTCCTAGAGCATATTCACATTTGTGAGTTCTCTCAAACATTCTTGCTCTAGGTATTCTTGTTCTGACTTTATAGTAAATGACTTGAAATTGCTACAGTAAACAGATGAGAAGTCTGATGCAGTAGAGCAGCAGGGTTTCTGAGGTCTGAAACCAGCAGTGCCTAACAGTGCATTTGTTACCAGTCTACATTTAGTCAAAAGTATGACTCTCATACCTGAACCATATCAGCATATCTTCACCAGTGTGGAAGTGTTTTTTAAAGTGACAGTTCAGACTGATTAGAGTTTGAATCCATGTTCCACACTTTAGGACAACAGTGCATGAATCTTGCCCAGATTGATGCACATTTCTCACTTTATGCACCAGGACTAGTGCCTTTAGTTTCCCTGAACAGACAGACTAAATAATAATCATATGCAAAGAAATTCGAAGTCAGTTTCTGAGCCTCCAGGTTATAGAAGCCAACACCATGTTTTTTGAAGCAGTCTTTAAATCTCTGAGCTCCCCTTGATCCCCCCTTGATACTAATGGTTCAAGTTCATGGGAGAGATGTAAATATGGCCACTAACACTTTATGACAGTCCAAGTTATGTTTCTGTCAGGAACAGTGTTTCTCTAGATGACCCTCAACACTCCTTTACATTTCCCTCAGTGGCAACCCTCTTTGTACTCAGGTGAGACAAACAGACTCTTGTCTCCCTCTCCCATGGCTGATAGTAAGAGAATGGAGGGGTAGGAAGAGAAATCTAGCTGACTGCTGTGTGCATAGGAAAATGGTTTTCCTAAAGCTACTTTTTGGTCTTTCTTTCAGTGTTGGAGGAATGATATTTGTGTCTTTTTTTCCTAAACTCAACACCCCTTGTATCAAACAAAAATATGTGACTTATTTGCCAAGGAGCATGGAAGATGTAGGTGTTTTGGTGGCCTCTGACTCACTGTTGTCCCAAGGACACTGGGCAGTGGGAAGGCAGCCTCAATGAGGAAGTGTTTTCCCTTGAGTAATCAAAAAAATCTTTTGGAGTTCACATTTTCTCACTTCATCACAACATTATCTCCAGCAATGACAGGAGTAACTCATGCTGACAGTACTGGATGCATAGAAAAGGGCTTTTGGAGTTTACCAGTTATTAAAGGGTACCAATTGAGTGCCCAGAACTCTCTGCATCAATGAAATGTGAATAGTCTATTCACACTTGCAAGCATAAATCAGAGCGTGGGCAAAGTACCTGTCAGGATTTCAGAAGACAAGAGAGAGTAAGATAAGGCTGCACAACCATTAGCATAACAGCTTTATAGATATATATATATATGTATATAAAAATAGTTAATATATGATGTAAATGTTTATGAAAATATGTCAGTTACCCAGAGGATAAAAGAAAGGAGATGCAAGAACAAGAGCTCAGTGAAATAAAAGTTTGCAGTTCAGCTTTGGTCCAGTTGGTCTGGAGGCTGGGGATGCAGGAAGGGTGACCAGAGCTGGCACAAAGCAAGCACTGCCTGCAGGAAAGACATGACCTCCTCGTGAAGACGAATTGAGAGAGAGAAAGCAGACAGCTGACAGGTTTTGATGATGTCTCAGCTGATATACAATGAGAGTTTTGATTTTGCAAGGTAATGGTTAATGGGCAGTAACACAGAATGCTGAATGATTGGCACGATGTTTCATATGTCGTGACCTTCTTGCCAGAGATGTTAACATGTGTTTCTTTTATTTCATAGTGCTCAGGAGGAAAACGTATGATCTGAGTCCCTTTTTGTCCTCTGCTGCACTTGGCACTGGTCATCAAACAGTTAATCCACATTGCCTTTCAGGAGTCCCATCTCCCTTCTGCCAGGATCAATGATAAAATTTTGACTGTGAAAGTGTGAGAGCCCATGGGCCAGATGGATATTTGGCAGCAAAATATTTGAAAGGTTCTTTTTGCAATAAAAAGCTACACAAAGTACTTGCTCTAAAGACAAGCACCAGTGTCTTGTCTCCACGGTATTTGTAATCAATATTATATTACAGGTTGATTAAATACCAAGATATTAGAGTGGTGAATCTCAAAAGTATATTTTTGACTTTTCTTTGTTTCTCAAAAACAACTGTAGAAATTATTTCGAGAAATGTTGACAATACCAGAAAACAACAAAATCAAAATAGCATCATAATCAATATCTCTGAACGTGCAATCTTGGCAAAGGGGAAACATCATTGGATCAGTACCTGGAAGGTGCTGCAGGTGGGCAAGAATATTGCAACTTTATGGCATAAATGTTTGGCCCATTTTTCCTGTGCAAAGAGATAGTATAATATGTGGAATAATTTCTACACATAGCTTCTTAGATTAGTATGTCTAAGAAGACAGACCAGTGTGTCTTTTTAGACATACTAGTCTAAGAAAGGTGGATGCTACCCAAAAAGGTGATGACATCCCTGGGAAGCTAAATAGAATGGTTTTAATTCGTTGTCTTCACAGATGTGTAATAGAGGATATGTCTGGTGTGCATTTGACGCTGGAACACAAAAATAGGCAAGCAAGGGAGGGAAGGCCATGTGAAGAGCCATGGCTAACCAAGCCATAACTCGTAGCAGGAGCAGATGGCTTAGCCCTCTTTTCTCTGGATGACTTTTCTCTTTAGGCTTTTTGTCTTTGGCAAAAGTCATCCAGTCGATGTCTGCTTGAACATGAGAGATAAAGTCTGGGAGTAGTGTGAGAAGGAGGAGGCAGAGAGAACCTTCGAGTACAGACTCAAAGAGTTAAAAAAAGCTAGGCCATCACAATTCCCAGCAGGGGCAAAAAAAAAGATGTACCTGCTCCTACTTTTTGTTCTAACAGCTACACCTTGGTATGTGGGGGATAAAAGTAAATTTAACTAGGTCCAGGCTGAGGAGTGCTCTCTCTGGGAGCTCCCAGAGAACAGACTTAGGGGAATGCTGTGTTGGGGAACAAGCCAGCCAAACCCACACCCTCTCCTTACATTCCTATACCAGCTTACTCACTTTTCAATTTCCTGAGCTCTTTTATTCAGTCCTCTTTTCAATGTCTTGTTACCAAAGTTTAGGTTTGCTCTTTGGGGGCATTTTTGGGTTTATTTTATTAGACGAGGTTTGAGAGTTTGTTTGCTCTAATAAGCTGGAGTTGTAATTGGGAAATGGGTTAAAATTCCTTCCAATTAAGATAATTGACATGAAATACCCAATTGCACTCTGAGAGAGAGAGAAATAAGTTCCCCAGCTGAGTTGTAGAAGAGAGCAGTTTTGTCTAACAATGAAGGTAGAAGCAGATGTTTAGAAAAACATGTAAAAGCAATCAGGAGGGAATTCATACATTTGGTTATTAATTAAGATGCATGCATGAGCAGCCAGCCAGCCAAAGCTCTGAGTAAAGAAAGGCAAAATTCCAACAAGGGGTACAAGGGAAGCTACACTTAGGAGATTCTTGGGGGTTTTCATTTCTTTCTTTGATTGGGATGGAGGGAGAGTGTTGGCTTGGTTGGGATTTTTCTGTTTGTTTGTGGGGTTTTTTTTGGTTTTTGGTTTTTTTTTGTTTTTTGGTTTTTTTTCCTTCTGTAAAGGAGGAACAGCCCCAAAGGTTTTTGGAATTTTCAAATTCACATGTCCCCTTGCATACAGTCTTCCTGACTCTGTTTTCTTGATCATGGTAAGTTTGTTTCTCTTTTGCTTAAAGTAAGTAGGCTATGATGATAAGGTCCTATCAAGCCATGAGTGTCTCCACAACTGGTAAAAATACAAATGGTTTTGTGCACTCTGTGGTTTGCCAAGGTCAAAAACTGCATGAGTATTGGAGCAATTAGAAAAGCGAGTGACTGAGGACCTCTGATGATGCTTATGTTTGCTTCTGTGTGGGCAATAAAGGAAGTGGAATCAGCCTTTCTGATTGGAGGGAGAGAGGTGCTTGAGGACCTGTATAGAGATGGACAGCTGCTGAAAAACTGTTAGTTGTAGCAGTCAGTTTGGAGAAAACACAGAGAGTGGGTTTTTGCTAGTAACTGGCTGTACTACAATCAGGGAAAGATGTACTGGTGTTGGCAAGAAAGAGGAAAAGCTTCAAAGATTTTGGATAAAAATATGTTGGGGTTTTTTTATTTCTGTTTTATCCAACAAACTCATACTTCACTTTCACCATCAAAAGGAATGTTATATGAGAGTAAGATAGGAAGAACCAACACTGAATTCACTTGGCTGCTCATTTAAGTGATCATTCCTGCAATTTTTCTGCAAGTATTAAAGCATCTTAAATGTTTTCTCTTTTCTTTGGTCCTCTTGCTCAAGCTGTCATTGAATTCATAGAGTCACAGAATAGCTTGGACTGGAAAGGACCTTAGAGAGCATCAGTTTCCAACTCCCTTGCCATGGGCAGCGGGGGACACCTTCCACTAGACCAGGTTCTTAGAGCTCCATCCAACCTGACCTTGAACACTTTGAGAGATGGGGCATCACAACTTCTCTGGGACACTAGTGCCAGTGCCTCACCACCCTCACAGTAAAGAATTTCTTCCTAACATCTACCCTAAACCTACTTTCTTTCAGTTTGAAGCCATTCCCCCTTGTCCTGTCACCACCTGCTCTTGTGAAAAATAATTTTCCACCTTTCTTGTCCCTTCAGCTCCCTTCAGGTACTGGAAGGTGGCAATTGGGTCACATCATCTCTGCTCCAGGCTGAGGAATCCCAATTCCTTTAGCCTCTCCTCCAAGGCGAGGAAGTCCATCCCTCTGGTCATCTTGGTGTCCTTTCTCTGAACTCACTCCATCCAACAGGTCGATGTCCATCCTCTACTGGGGATCCCAGAGTGGGATGCAGCACTCCAGGTGGGGTCTCACAAGACTGGAGCAGAGAGGCAGAGGGGGAGGAGACAAATTCAACAAGAACTTTAAGGAAATAAATGGCTGTTGGCTTTAATGGCTTGTTGAGCTATCTCTGTGATGACTTTGGTAGTATTAATGAGAGATGACTATTTGCAGGGGGCTGTGATTGGTGTGTTTCTTGTTATGGTGGGGGGAGTAATTTTATGTAGATAAACCTGGTAAATTTATGTTGGAAAACCAAATACATTTTCTGGCTGAAAAACTTCCCTTTAGTTGAACTTTCTTTATGACTGAACTGCTCTTTCATATAGTAAATCAAATGAGAAGACAAGAAATATGGCAGATTCCTCTATCATGTAGTTCTGCTCTTGGAGCCTCAGCACATGTGGAGGGTTGCAGAGTACAGACCACCTTTCAGCAGGTGGACAACCAGGATATCTTCTGCTGCTACTGCCATAATTTAGAAGATGAAAAGCTCAAACCGACATTTTTGTGAAATCCTGTAGGGCTGCTCTGATGCATGAAATAACAGAGCCAAGAGATGGGGTAACTGCAGCCTCTCTGTGTTTGCACCTGCAAGTGTGTGTGTGCCCCTGCTGAAAGGTGTGGGTGGGCAGTAGATGCATCCTCCAGTACAGTGCCAGGCTCAGTTTTCCTAGCTTGGTGTTCAGATAATTAGGTAAATAAAAACTGTGGGGACTTTGGCATTTATACCCTTGTGATCTCCTATTCTTCTTAAAATCTGGGGGTTTTTTGCTATTCATACAGAGGTTTTCTTCTGGAGTTTTACCAAAGGTTGCAGGTGGACATTTGGGCTAATTTCTCATCAGTTACAGAATTTACTCAGTCCTTTCATAAACCCCATATGGGTTTCAGTGCTAAATTGTTTGATTTTGTGGTTCATTCTAATGCTTTTAATGAAGTACTAGTTTGCTGTGACCTTTCCTACTCTTTTCTTTGTCCTTGTCCTTTAAATATGATGGATTTTCTGGAGATACAGACAGCTCTTTTATTAAAGGGAGTATTAAAATGAAGAATTTTCTCTGGAGGTTGTTCTTATGTAAAAAGATACTGCAAATTACATTTGGACTCTCCATAGGTGCAATGAGACTAATTTTTTTTTAATTATTATTATTATTCTCACATGATGAAAGACAAATAACTGAAAAGTGCTATTATAAATTACGTGATCTTTATATGCTTAAATAAAGGCATTCTGCATGCCTTACCTTGACAAAGCTTCTGCTGCCTTCCTGGCAAACCTTGGCTAGTCAAAATTAGGCTTGTGATCATAGTCTAATATCCTCCTTGTAGTAAGCATTACTAAATGATGCTTTCTGGAATTACACCACTCTTGGGAGGCCTCAATGATCACAGAATAGTGATCCTGCACCTTTTATAGCATGGTGCAAGCCAGACACTTAAGAATGGAATTTCAAAGACTGAGTCAATTTAGCCCTTTGTCTTAAAGTGATTGGAGAATCTTTTCAAAAGTTTATGATAGTGTTGTAAATACATAACATAAATTGAGAGAATTAGAAAAAAACCAAGTTAGAAAAAAACCAATTTATTAAGTAATATCATATAAATAACTTGTTACAAAAATCAATTTGCAAAAAGGCAAATTCACTCTGTCTGTGAGAAATTGTTGCTCAAATTGGTTTCTCATCAAATCCTTAAATTTCATTTCCCCCTGCCCCCCAACCCCAAAAAAAGAAGCCAGTACAGTGAACAGGAAATAAAAGGGAGAGAGTGCACACTTCCCATCTGACAAAAACAAATTGCCCATCCATGCTGCAGAAGAGATAATCATTCCAGCATGGGTCCCTTTGCAACACAGGAAAGTTCTAGGTGTAAACCTTTTGGGTGACAAAATTGTCACCCACAAATGTCCCTCCCTGCTGAGCAATGACCAGATCCATCCAATGCTGAGGCTCCCGTGGCACAACCAGGGAGGACATCATGAGAGACTGAGCAGCTGGAGCATGCCAGCAAGTAAATCTTCCCAGGTGGAGGCATCATTTTCAATTTATGCTTGGAAGTATTTTTAATTAAAAAAAAAAATCAATACCAAAAAGCATTTATTTTAAAGGGTTTAAAACATCACAAATTGCAATAGGAGTTTGCCAGATTGATTTTGCTCAGTAACACAGTTAAGATGCACATAGCATTTATTATAAGGCCTTTCTTTTAAGTTTAATTTTTTCAAAGCAATGAAAGTAATCACAGAATTAAAACAGTACAGTGATTCTGAAGAGCTTTTTGTGTCAAAATCCAGAACCATTTTGCGTTTGCAGTGTTCCTTCTTTTTTGTGTTCACCTGAATGCTTAATAGTTCTCTAAGTTTGTATCTTTAATAAACACTAAAGTAATAGATCATAGAAAACTAAAAGCTTATAGAAAGTGTCTCCAAGTATATTTACATAAATAGTGCAGTCTCATAGGAAAAGTCGAAAGCCCATGGGAATGGAAAGGATTTCTCTATATGCTGGACTTACACCTTATTTGTCAAATCGACTTTCTGGTAGGAGTAATTTAAACTTAGCAGCTCCGGTTTTTTTTCTTTTTTTTTTCCTTTTTTTTTTCTTTTTTTTTTCCCTTTTTTTTTTTTTTTTTTTTTTTTTTCTTTTTTTTTTCCCTTTTTTTTTTTTTTTCTTTTAAAATTTATTTTTAAAGAAAGCAAAAGATACATGAAGGAAAAAGGATAAGGGCAAGTTCTGTAAAAACTCCTTTGAAATCCAGTAACTCTACACACAAGATGATAGCTTTGTGGCTTTAAAGTGCCATGGGCCTGCCTTGCATATGACTGACTACCTCCCCTCACCCCCCAGGCAATTCACCTCCTGTTCTTCTTCCTGAAATGCTCAGTTCTCTGACACTTGTACCTCCTATAACCCCAGCCACGGCTTTTGGATACCACTGAATTTTATCAACTGTACAGGAAACTGTTTAAGTGTATGACAAACACAGGTCTGGGCTCAAAAGTGTAATATTGCAAGATGATGGGCAGGATCAAGATTGTTTCAGCTGGCTTAAATAAAACTGCTGAGGGCAGGGACTGGTATTAAAGCATTGTGTTGGAATTCTGTGTTTTTCTCTCTTTCTGGAGCAATGCTTGAGTCTGTAGACATTAAATATGCTTTTTTTCCTCTTTAAGTACAGAAACAATCTCTGAGAAAAGAACTCTTCTTAAAGACTGAACTGAAAGCAAAGAAAAAAAATGTGGAGTTGACATTTATTGGATGAGGTTGCTGTTTCACAGGTGTAGATGGGTTGGAAAAATCCTGCCTTTCACAGCTTATGACACAGTTCATACTCACTGGAAGTAGCATAATGACTGTTACTTTGTCAGCTCTCATTTGAAGAGGAAGCTCAGACTGCAGAGTTAATTGAAATGCAAATGGGCAGGGGATGGCAGCATCCACTTGGGACAGTGGTCTTCTGAAACACTTTAGTACTTCTCATAGCCAAAAGAAACATGGAGTGACCTTTGTAACAGGTGGTGGCAGGTAGAGCTAACACAGTGGTGGCTCCAGAGTTACCTGCTCAGAACCACTGTCAGGAATTCGCCCTGCAGAAGACCTCCAAGATAGTTCTGCTGCAGAAATTTAACATGTGCCTTTCTTTCCGAGAGATCTGCATGGAAATGGCCTAGATTTAAATTGCTTGGTCTAAAAAAGATGTCTTTCTCCCTATCCATGCAGATCTCCCTCTGGTGTTTCAGTAAATCTGAAAATGTTAGAACTCCACTCTTGGTTCTGCTCAACATGGATAATTCTGGTTCTGAAACTGTACATGTGTAAATACACATTTCTAAAGCCATTTCTCTTTGCTATATTTCTCTATGATTGTTCTGTTTTTTTATAGTATTGCAGATGTTCATTTTCTTGGTTTTGTGGGATAATTTTTTTTTTTTTTTTGTAACAGAGAAATGGAAAAATTGTAACTTGTAACGTAGACTGCTACTTCCCAAAGTGGATTGTTTGAAGGTTGCCTCTTCCATTCACATTTAACATCTGTCCATAGAATGATGTAAGACCAGAAAAATATATGTTTCCTAGGAAAAAATTTAGAAAATATTTCTGTTGGTACAGGTAACATGTTTTTATACTACATATCTTTTCCAGCACATTTTTGACAGAAATAACTGAAAAATACAGACAATTTGGTTTTCTCATGGTTAGACACAATTCCATCTATGTCAGGTTTGGGAAGACATCTCAGTCCTGTGATACTGCTGGTAGAGCCTTGTGCAGAGCTCTCTGCAAGGCTTTGCCTCAGCTCTCTTCCAAGCACTTGTCTGCACAGAGAGATGTCCTGGCACAGCTGCACTGGAGGCACGGGCTGCCCTGTCTCCCCACACGGGTGCTGCTGTGGGATAGAATTGGGTTTAACCTGCAGTAGTTCTCCTGGGGTAATAAACACCCCAGAAAACACAAAACAAAAACAACTCCCCACCATTTTTCTGGGGTAAAGTGACTCTCTTGGGAGTTGAGATGAAATAGTTACTGTAGAAATCTTACTGCATTTCAAGTGTAGAGATGGTAGTGTTCTGCAGTAGCACGGCTGGCATAGACTCCCAAGTCCCTGTTTCATGTCGACTCCACTGAATTCCTTGGCATCTTTTAATATGTCTCCTGTTGTTAGGTTAGATGCTTTCCGAAATTAAAAGCCAACTGCATTTTTATCTCTCTACCTGGCTTAGCTAAACTGCCTAATAATATTTCTTCTTCTGAAACAGGTGTGGTTGTAAGAAGAGCAGGCTTAAAACAGCCTTGAAAGCCACTTCATAGCTCATAGTCCAACAACTGGTTATCTACAAATGACAATTGTAGCACTGTGTGAAAGCACTATTAAATACTCATTTCTATCATCTAGCACGCCACCATGCAACAAAGTGCAAAGAAATACTACTGCAAAGGTTTGTATACACTGCAATATGGCACTTTCATTATTTAGAATGCAGTACTGATTTTATAAATTGCACTTTGTGGTACTGCCAAGCAAGAAGAAAAGAAATAATTGAACTCTCCTTGCTGTGTGTGAGATGCTAAATCTGTTTAATTTGCAGGAAAAAAATAGACCTTAAAACCTAGACGCATAAACAATAATTTGGATGCAAGTTTGCCTCAAATTTTCTTAGAAGAATGCATTTGCTATTCAGGCACCATATTTGTGGTGACATAACATAATTTTATATATATAACATATTTACATAACAGGCACGAGTAGCCACTCTCAATTATTTACTGTGTCACTCAATGGACAAGATAAAACCAGCTTTGAATTAAAAGGAATAAAACCCCAAACCAACTCAAAACTTGCGCTTGGACTGCTACTAACCATCACTAAATCAGACAAAATCACTGTACGAACATAGGAAAATAGTTACAAGGAGTTCACAGATCCTCCTGTCTCCTTACCCCACCCAAGGAGTGACTAATGCGGGCTGACTCGAAGGGTGGCCCAGCCCCTCCAGGGCACCGGGGCTGTCTTCAGCCAAGCACCACCAACTCCCTCTTCCCAGTGAGCTGGAGGTGGCTTGCAGGGCTGAACACTTGTGTAGCTTCATAGCCACCTCTGCCATCCCCTCCACACACTGATCTGTTTCCTTGAGGCTTAAGGAAGGGAAGGGACACTTCACTGGCTCACTTTGTGCATCCAACTGGATTCTGAGCTTGGGGCTATTTGCTGGAGGCAACCTCAGAGTGAAGGGAGAGAGAGGGATGTGTTAGGAAGCCACTGGGGAGAGCCCCTGGAGGGATGTGCTGCCCCACTGATTGTGTGAGGGGTGCAGCCTGAAGTGAGGGACCTGGGGCAGGTGGTGCTAAGCATCTGCTGCTCCACCACAGATCTGAAATCCAGATGGTCTCTCTTGTCTGCCAGAACCAGCTTTTGGACAGATTGCTTCCTAGAAATTCCAGTTTCAAGGAAGCCATGAAGAGCTAGGCTTTTAGCATCTTAAATTACATAGGGACCCTGAAGAGGAGATAATAAGGCTCTAGCCATGCTATTGCCATGATGGTGAGTGCAACAGCTCAGTGCCCCACTACATGATGGAGATGGAATTGCACTCTGTTGGACTTAAACACTCTGAGAGGGCTCCACCAGGGAGGCCAAGGGCTCTGGACTCTTGGGAGCTCTGGGCTCCTCTGCTCTGAAAGCATCCAATCTATAGTGCTGGGCATCTGCAAGCCATTAGCTGCTGTGCCCTACACCTACAGGTGTGCAGTGCTCCTCACTGTGAATGAGCCCTTTCCTGCCCAGCCAGGGCTGCAGCATGGCTGGCTCATCCTCTTCCCTCTGAGCTGGTCCTCAGAACCTAAAAAACTTAAAATTCTGTCATTGTGGTTGTAAAAGTCTAATACTTGGGACTCTTACCGCTCTCTTTAACTTACAAGGAGTAATGAATCCCAGGGATTAATTTTTAATTGCTCTTAGTTTTCTGTTTATTAACTTTTTTCTCATGTCTCCTTATTTCTGGTGTAAATTGAAGTTGTTTAATTTTCAAAATGATTCACTTAAATTTGGGGGAGGAGGAAAACAAATCCATTCCTGTAATTCTGGTATTAAATACTGTTCCATGGAATAAATGAGAATAGCTACACATGAGTTATTATAAAAATAATAATTCCTTCTTTCCTTGGCACAGTGCTATGGGCTGGTTCCCTACTTTGGGACACAGGGCGGTGTTTAACTCCTGGAACTGGATATGCCCCATGACAGCCCCTTAGGGTTTTCTCCAGAGAGCCTCTCCTAGATGGCTGGATTTGAAGACCAGCCAGCACATGTTTGAAAAAGCAACCAAAATACTGAGTGGTGTGCAAGCAGTAAGGAAAACTGTTTTGGCCCAAGATTATGGCAACTTTCCACACCCCACACCTGGACAAAATTACTTAGCTTGGCAAAGCAGTTAAACACACAGAGAGAAACTTGTGGTTAAAATTTTACCTTTTGGTGAAGTTTTTAACAACCCTGGCTGAGTAGTTTATTTAAAAAAGTGAGTTAGAATTATAAACCCCTCTTTTCAGGCCACTGGAATGATCATTAATTGTCACTTATTTGTTCATTCAGGGCTTGAGTCTAGAAGAAAAATAAAGGAAACAACTACCCAAAAGCATGAAATGTTATTTCTTCTGGCAGAATGACATTGTTTTCCATTTCTAAAGCATTTTCCAAATGTCTTACATAGTTCTTGCAACATCCTGATGAGGTAGGCGTTATTTCCCCATTTTACAGATAGCAAAACTGGGCAGAGAGTCAGTCAGGAATCTACCCTGGACATCCAGGCAAGGAAGTTCAGGACAAAAAAAGCACTTTCCTCCTCTGCAGTTGCTCCTTTTGCCCCAGAGAGTGGAAGTCACCTTGAGGTCACTCCTGCCCACCTGCACATGAGAACAGGCAGGAGTAGCTGGATATGAACATCCTGACTCCAACGTCCCCAGGACAGTGGCCATCACTAAACTGATGTGCAGGTGGAGGCTGACTGGGGAAGTGCAAACAGAGGACTGAGGAAGTGCAAACAGCAGTTATGATCTGCTCCTTCCCCCAAGTCATGACCTAATCTGGAGCTGGATTTGATGACTTTCCCTGCATTGCAAAGCGAGCCTAGGTTAGAATGGGGAAACCATCTAAGAATTGTATATTGGGGCTACTGACCACACACACGTGCACACACACACCTCTCCAGCAATGCTAGGTCCAAAGAATATATACAGAGCAGCCAATGAACTATATATATGTGTGTGTTAGTATGATTCAGTGCAATGGGGCAATGGTGAGCTCTAGAGAAACGCTCAGGTTGAAATGACCATTAAGCCTCTCTACCCTCCTCATGAGCAAAATGCGTTTGATGTTCTTTTCTCAGCTTACTCTACTTGTATAATAAACCTTCATTCCATCACCACTACTTTTGACTATAATACATAGGGTAAACTAGAGTACCTCATTACATTGGGATGTGCAATACACAATCGACAGAGCAGTTGTCTGAGCTGAATAGTCTGAATACAAGTAAAAATCAAGTGAGCTTAAACATTAATATACTCCAATTTACAATATAAGCAGAACAAGTAGAAATATTGCTTCCCATCTGGTCCTTTTTTCCCCCTCTACTACTGCTGTGCCTGTAAGATTGGCTTGGTAAACTGGATGCACTCAAAAAATAAGGATTTTGCCTCTTGGAAGCGCATAAAATGATACTAGAGAAAGTTTTCTGATGGCTAACCCACACAGACTGCAGTCATTAGACAATTCAAATGTGTAGAATAGAGAACCCTTTCAAATAGCTGTGGAGAAACAGAAAGAAATAGCCACTTCACATATCCCAATGCTGTTTCTGGGAATGAGGAAGAGGAAAACAAAAAAAAAGACAACATATTAAGAGTCTTTGTCACTGTCCATTGAGCCATACATATCTGCCAGCTTTTTAAACCGAGGTCCCCAGTCACTGAGGTAATCATAGTCCTGATCTCCGTCGGTAGTCACCGACTCCAAGGAGCTGAGGGACTCGGCCACAGAACCGTTACCTTCGTAGGCGTAGGTGGCTAATGAGTCATACGGGGGTGCTGTGGGATCTGTATCATTTTCCTTTAGCCTTTGGTTAATGAAATCTCTGACATCCGTGTTATCTCGTGCTGTTGCAGTCCGCCGCGGCATAAAAAGTGTTTCCGGCACAATGTCTCTGCGTAATTTATTATCATCTATGGCTTCAGGATTCCTCAGCGTGCCAATATCAAACGCCTGGGTGTCTTCCTCTCCACCACCTTCATCGTTATAACTGACAATGTTGTCTCTGATGTCTTCTTTGGAAATTATCAAAGGCTCTTTTTTCCGCTGTCGTCTGAGTGCTGCAAACAGCACCACAGTAACTGCAAACAAAAACAACAGTGAAAGAGAAAGGGAAAGAAGGTTAATCCCCAGCTCCATTAAAGCCCAGAAGAAATGCTGTGCCTCTGCTTTAGTTTGACATTTGAGAGGATGTTTTGAAAAACTGAAGATGTGCACATCAGATTTTCAGGCTGCACTTGCTCTGCCTGTGAGTTCCTTGGGAGATGGAATGGCATGGATGCACAGAAGAAAGTAGATGTCAAGCTTGTAGGAAGCCAAGCAGAATGTCTTTTGCTGGTAGGCGCTTTGTTACCCAGAGCCATAGACTAATTTTGTCACCTTGAGAACAGAACTAGTTTAATGAGAGCTGGGAAGGAAGGACCATTTTTTCCAGAATAAGTAACATCAGATGTTATTTAATGATGTTGATCCCCTTGGACAATATGCAAATTTTGCTGTGGACAAGGATGGTATCTACTGAGCTTAGAAGAGGTGAATTTCAAGTAAATATATCTTTCTGGGAATATGGAGTGGATTTTCAGCCAGCACAAAGTCTGATTTTTATTAACTTCCCTGGAATGTTTTGACAATGTACATCACCTTGAAAAGTACCCAAATTAAATAATGGACTGATGAGATATGATAAAGGTATTTTTTAATATGACAAAGGCAGATTTCTAGAACATACGTCCTTCATTTTAAAGCATGAGTTTGCATACACATATTTTTTATTTATTTGGAGGGAAAAAACTCTTTCCATGACCCTGGTGCAATTTTTAATTTTTTTACTCAATAATGGCTTTTAGTAGTGATGGGGAGGTGGACACAGAGCATGGAAAGGGATATGGTCAACACTTTCTTATAGAAGCTAGTTTCTACATTAAGGCTGAATATTGACAAATGAACAGTAGCAAGGAACAGGGATATATTTCTGCTGTCAGTGTTGCTTTGGTAGTCTGAGGTCTGCAGTGTCCAGCATTTCAGCTCTGCAAATTCCAAAGAAGGACTCATCTTGCTGCCTTTACAGTTTTTTCATAGCAAAGCAAAGCAGAAATGCCTAAACTCATTGATGTGAGATGATAAGGTGGATCACAATGATCCTTCATGTCAGCTTTGCTTCTAAAATGGCGTGTGAGTCAAGCACAGTAACTGCTAAAGAATTTTTTTTCAGTTCTTTCCTCAGCTGTAACATTTTAAGGTCAACATCAAGGACTAAGGGTGTCCCCAACCCCAAACTTTATTCCACTGAAGCTTATCCTTCTTAGTTTCCTTTGAGGGACAAATTCTGGTGGGTTTTTTCTTTTGTTGTTGGGGGGGTTGTTTGGTTTTGGTTTTTTGTTTGTTTTGGTTGCTTTTTTTTTTTTTTTTTAATTTGGTTGCTTGGTTTTTTAAAATAATGAGTTCCTCTGCAGGATTGCTTAGAGCAAAATACTGTCCGTAAGTGTGCTTGAGCATCTTCAGATTGACTATGGAAAATCACCAAAAAGACAGGATAAAGCAGGAAAATGCTGCATCTTAACACAGGAATATTGTGAATAAGGAAGAACATCTGTCAACATGAGTTGAAAGGAAACGGATGGTGAAGTTGAAGGATTAGAAGAGGTGGTTCAGATTGCGTTAGGATCTCAGCCTAATGATAAGGATTTACTTATGGTATCACAGAAGGGTCCTAGTTTGAGTGATACTTCTTCATGCTGCTGTGAAAAAATGCAGTTAAAAACAATTGTCTTCCTCAAGAGCAAAAAGCTGTGGCATTGTGTGGAAGGACTGGTGAAAGGTGTGTAGGAAAGCAGAGAAATAGCTGGAGAACATTTTGGAAAACTTAAAAAACACAATGTCAATTTGGAATGGGCTTCTGGAACAGTGACTGGTAGAATGGTCTGAGAAAGCATAGAAATGATAGATTTTACATCACAGAGTTGCTGAAGTATCTCATTTCAAAAACAGTGTTACACAGAACGTGCAAGGATGAGACTTTGATAAATACATCATGTCTGATATGTGGATTTTACTGCTTTGTGCTGAACTTGCAGAAAAAGACCCCATCATAAGCTACATGTTGAAGTGCATCACCTTTATTTGCATGTCTGTGTTCAGCAGTATCTAAAACCTCCTGATAAGATGCTAAACTTACTCAAACTGCATATAAACCTAGCAATTTACAGGCACTTTTTGTAGCTGCTAAACTTTGAGTTGTGGTTCTGCCCAGAGTATTGTTTTTCACTCAGTGGTGGTTGCACATTCAAACCCTGCAACCAACCTGAAAATAGAAAATTATATAGCTGAGTTAATTGAAAATCTGCTTATGGTGCATGGTGGCATGAGCAGTAATTGACATAAAGTGCTGCTTAGCACACAGAATCAATTATTTTCGATTGACATAAAACAGGAAATCGTTTAATGTCAGATTGATATTAATGAGCACAGTTGTACTAACGAGTGCAAGACGACCTGCAGCATTACATTACTTTTTCTGGTAAGGAACTTAATACAAAGTGAGCTCAGCCCTTAGGGGCAATGATACCATGTTTTGAAAAATGAATTTAATGGTGAATTAAAGATCAGATTGTTATTGTGGGAATCTTTTCTGCAAACGGGATAGAGCTTATTTGAGCAAGCCATGACTATAATGTTAGAGTCGAGAACCACAACCTCATCGTCAACTCATTACTAATGAGGGAAATTTTGTTAACAGTAAATATCAGGATGACTCTGCAGTGGTAATAAGCATGTCCAAGGAAGATAGGAGTATGGTTAAAAAGCGGAATTATGAAGGAAACTTTTTCTCCCCTGCCTGACCCTGCTGCTGTTAAATTGGTCTGACTCCCTTCTTCTCTCCTAACATCCTAATAACATCTCCCAGCCTGTGTTGTATCGTACAGTTGTCCCCAGATGAACAGGTACAGATAATGGCCGAGTGACCAATAACTCTGTTTGCAGTACAAGAGGGGTGGAACCTGACAGGTATGTGAGACATGTTGCAAACTGTCCTTATTTTTATATATTTTTTAAAAAGTTGACCAACTGTAAATGTCAAAGCCAGATCTCTGCATATCATCCACACTCACATTCCAACCTCTTTCTAATCACAGGTGGCTGAAATGGAGGACCCTTCAGCCTTTGAGCGAGTCCCTCAGTATCATTCAGCATCCTTTTCCAATAGAAAAAAAAAGCACTGAGACCTGTTTCTCCTCAGTTTAGAAATGAGAAGTTAATTTTTCAAAACTAAGTTATCTACCCTCTTTCTATGTTCAACAGTAAGGGTTGGACACTTGCTGGGGGTTATGAGTTATGTGTCTGGTCCTTCCCAGATGCCAATAAAGGATGGGATGGGATGGAATGGGATGGGATGGGATGGAATGGGATGGGATGGGATGGGATGGAATGAATGTCTCTCTACAGGTGTCTCTTTCCATTGACCAGAGTGTGGAGCCCAGCTGTCTCTTCCTTACGCATCAATAACTTTTAGATAACTAAGCTTAGGTTGGTTATGCCCTATGCACTCCATCTGTAGCAGCCCTCAGAGGAGTAAATACAATAATATATAGACAGGGTAAGACAATTATGTCTTTACTTTGCTTTTGTCCTAGTCTTGGAATAATAATTATAGCAACGCAAAATAACCATGAAAGGAACAAAATGTCCTGAGCTACTTACCAAGTAATATAATGATGCAGAGAAGAATGGCAATAAGAGCTCCAGTGCTAAGACCAGTAGGATGAATCAAGGCTTCTGCATTACAGGACAGCATCTTTCCTCGATGGTCACAAGCACACACTCGAATGGTCACTGTTTCAGTGCTGCTCTGGATGGGGTAATCATTGTCTGATATTACCACTGGCAAGAAGTAGGTACTTGTTTCATGCCGGTTATATCTGGTTTTTCGAGTGAAAATCCCTGCTGTGTTGTCTGGAAGCACAAAGCATGCATTAAATCTTCATCTGAAGAGTGAAAGCAAGGATAAGATAATAAAAAAAAAATCCTCCTAGAAATTCACCTCTGTTGTCCTGTAGTGTAAAGTTTGAGCTGCTGGCTGCCTCAGGAGCTAAGGAGAATGAAAACTGATGTCCATTGTAAGAGTCATCTTTATCAACAGCACTTAATGTTTGTATCAGCTGAAACAATAAGAACAAAATTATCTTCTAAGTCAGTGAACTTTATGTTTACTTATGTAGTCTAAAAAAGGCTGTAAAAGCAATCTTTTGTATTAATTTTTTCCTCTGCTTCAAGGCTAATGATGTTGCTATGGTGAGCTTAAGAAAAGTCATCCACATGCTGCTGATGCTGTTTAAGATCACCATACTATTATATGCTATACCATCAGGGAGTGACATAATGAATTTGAAAGTTGGCAGGAAAAATCATGTTGATTTCACCAGAAGGCTTGGGTTAATGCCACTGCAGATGGGTAGGAAACCTTTGTATGTGACAAGGAATAGAGATGAAAGGTGAGACAGTCCAAGCTGAATTTATATTTATCTACCCAAATCTCATGTCACAGAAGTTGTTTGTCTGAATCTTCCAAATCATCTGCAACTTTGAACTACTTCACAATAGGAGTGGTAGACTGAGAGTTATCTAGCAGGATATAGTTGTATCACAGACAGGACCTGTAAAATTTACAGACGCGAAATTGTTTTTAAAGGAGACAGTGGAGGTGCCTGAATAAAGCAAAGGATCAAAGAATGAAAATGAATGAGGGGTAACAAGGTGCAGTACAGAAAATAACATTCAAAAACATACCATCATGTTGGCTGGAAGAATACTGAGTGAAATCAGATACTGTGCAGCCAGTGTTTAATTTTGCAATTAAGTTTGATGCAAAGCAAAGTACGCTGCTTGATGAGGTAATGCAAGAGTAGTAGCAAAACTCATTTAATTTGGAATATTTTCTTAGTACGAGCAGACAACACACCTGTTCTGCCTTTGCGTTTTCACAGACGAAGGTCTCGTAAAACATGGCAAATTCTGGAGCGTTGTCATTTACATCCAAAACCTTAATGAAGACTGGGACACGGCTGCTTTGTTTTGGGTTGTCTGAAATGACAAAAACAGAATGGAGGTTTTATTTAGCCCAGTTACCGACTCAGTGCAGTGGAAGAAAAGGAGAGACTTGGAGGTTCATTGCCTTAATTTCTCTCACTTAGAGCACTTCACTTACTTTCTGTTGATTTCTGGTGAATGTGTTATATGATGAATGTAGTATCATTACTCTAATTCTGTGTAAACTGTAGAGTTAAGGTGGTGTAGGAGTCCAGGATTTACAAATTCCTTTGATCATTCCAAGTATGATTATGAATGTATCTGTGATATACGTAAATATAATACTGGAACTAAATTAAATCTATTTGTTAGACTGACTGATACTGTTTGGTTGCAGGGAAGTATCTAGAACATATTCCCTTCCTTAGCTCTCTCACAGCAAGAGTCATGAGGAAGACATTGAGTGGGTTTTTTCTTCTCTGCTTGTTAAATATGATACTCTGTGCCCTACAAATCTTGTGGCACAGTTCCTGAAGCTACCAGGATTATCATTATTTTATAGAAATAGTAACTGCAGCTGTGATCACAGATGCTTTCTAACCTGTTGTGAATTTTGTATGATGTTCTAGAGTAAATACTGAAATGTATGAGCTGAAAAACATAAGCACTATATAGAACTTACAGATGTCCCTATGTAAACAATTTTTTTTTCTCTCTATGAGGACTGCACAGTGCCAAGAGATTGAAATTGACAAAGATATTCCTGAGCATAGAATATTAATGAAAATACTGTCATCTTTCTGGATAAAAATAAAAACATCTGGAAGCACACCATACTGTATAACCATTCCTTTTCCTGTTGGGAGGAGGCAGGCTTTAGTCAAAATGATACGCAGAATGAGAAAAGCAGTGGCAGTAACCTTGCCTAAAACCATGCATGGTGAAATAGGCAAGATTCTGAGGCAAGAAGTCACACCATAACAACCACTAACTCCTAAAATATACAAGATCTAGTCCCAAATAAATTTGTCATCACTAATTGAAAGAAACCCGAGAGACATGCCATTGATCTGTCTCCTTTGTGCTCCGTGTCACACAATATCCACCTAGGAGTGTGTGGGTATGGGAATGCGAGAGAGAGAAATCTGAGGGAAAGAGTGTGATTGAGATAAGTTTCATTTAAAATAAATACCTTCCCCTCTCCTACATGAGGCCTCACACTGAATTTTTCCATGTTGATTTCCTACCCACGTAAATATGCTTTATAAATGCATTTTAACCTATCATTCAAGTAAAAGAACAGTGCAATAAAATATAGCAGATCTAAGACTATATTCTTCTACAAGCATTCATTATAGTAGCTTGTTGGGTTTATTATTATATTTATTCATTATAGTAGCTTGTTGACTTTAATAAAAGTCCTATTAATGTGTTTATCATCCTTTTATAAATGTGAAAAAGCCTTCTCCAAAATTGGCACTGCTTATTTGTATCACAGAGCTCAGTCATTTGGACAAAATACTGTGCTTTAAGGCTCCACAGTCCCATTGAAGTTAATATGATTCCATTAGGCATAAACCTCTTTCTAATGTCAGCCATTGGGCTAAATTCATTCGATGTATAAAATAACAGTTTATGGATAATATGGACTAGGCTGAATTCTTTGCTAAAATGCATCAACAAAAGAGTTGAATTTTTATAACAGGCCGAAATCAAAGGCATCCATTTGAAGTCATAGGACTATTGGCAAGACTATTTTGTAGGGCAAACTTTTCTAAAAAATGCATTCAAATATACTAGCAAATATGTTTCTTCTCCTCTAAAGAGGGAGAATTGCTTTCTGTCCTGCTTTTTTAAACCTAAACCTACATATTTTCATTTTACTTCTAGGTGCTTAAGGTTCTCACAATTTGAAATCATACTGTAATAAACAGAAGCTTTATACAAACTCTAGGCTCTATGAACATATTCCTCTTCTCTGAATTAATGGAAATTAATATACATCTTCAAGTGGTTTTTTTATATATTTTGTGTCATCATCTTTCAAATTATTTGTGCAAATTAATTCATGTAGGTTCATTTGTTTGCATTATACTTTAATTACCACTGGGCCCCATCTCCATAGACTCAACAAACTGCTTAAATCTATTTCTCTGTTTAGGGCTATGTTTTCTGCTGAGCCAGCAACAAAACTGTTAAAGTGGTGGGGGTTTTTTTTCAGAATACAGCCTCAAAGACCTGCCAATGTTTGACTTACCCACAAGTGTTGAGTAACAAATATTTAAAAACACTCTGGGAATTGTCTTTGGTAAATCAGCTGTAATTCTGCAGCTGTGACTCACTAGACCTGTGTCCCGCATTTTGATGCCAGTTTGCTGTCTGCCTGTGGCAGATGTACTGACCCGGTGTTTCACCAACTATTTATGTGCAGCAGTCACAGCGTGATTGATTCTCTGGGCTGCTGAGCAATTGCAGCTCATACTGGTGAAAAAGGAGAACATTTAGAACTGGAGCAATCTACACTTACTGACAATTCTACTAGACAAAGGCAAAACAACTTCTCTGGTTTTGTTTTTTTTTTACTGTAAAACAAAATCAAGAGCAGTCATCACTGAAAGATGTTTCTCTTTATGATTTTATAATTATTTTTTTCCCATATCAAAGGGAGCATCCACCCACTTGAAGGCATATCCTGCCTGTAACCTGACTGGATATTTTTTTTAGATTACTTCAGTGAAATGTACTTGGAGCTTGACTAGATAATGTCACTAAGAGTAATAAGTGATTCTATGGAATTCTGTGGACTGGGACTTTAAGTAACCTTACTACTTTCTGGGTTTGCCAGCAACAGTAAGCAGTGGTACTTTTCAGTCTAACCTCTTAAAACTAAAACTAGTGAAGTGTCCTGGATCAGAAAAGTAAATTTCAACCAAAAAAAAAAAAAAAAAAAAAAAAAAAGTAATTTGAAGACATCTACCCTAGTTATTCCAAATTTGTTCTAGGCTTAGTAAAGCACACTCTGGGAAGCAGTTTGTTGCAGCCTGAAAGGATTCAGACTAAAGAGAAATGGTAATTAAGACAGAAGCCTGTGTCAGACACAAGAGGTTGAGAGGGTTTGGTGCAGCAAAAGATCTGTGCTTAGGGGAGGAAGCAAGAAACCAAATGAGTATTTCCTATAGATATTAAGCTGGGTTTTGGACAGTTTTCTAAACTGCATGCTATTTCAGCCCAGCTGGGGCCAATGCAGGTGTTCTTGCTATTGTCAGTGCTAAATCCTCTTGCTATTCTTTCCTTTTCAGGCATTTATTTTTCCCTTCCGCTCTACCCGGGAGCTGAGCTGCCTATAGTGTACAATTTTTGACCCTAGAACCTGCCTCCAAGAACTTAATAGAAACACAGCCACGTGATCAACATTCAGTGTTTGGTGTGCTGAAATCCCATACCTAGCATTAAAAGGTGCAAACTTTCATGAGAGGGGGAAAATTATCCTGTCATTCCTATAGGCTTGTACCCACTATTTCTTCATAATAACCCCATTTGCTTGCCTCAGTAGCTTTATTTTACATTGGTTTTCAGCTTTAAAGAAGACTTACACAATAAAGAAAATTGAGTCAAGTAATCTTGAGCTTTTTACACTCTTCTCACTGTTAAGCAGGTTATTGAGCCATATACACATACAAAAAGAAGGAAGTAGATCTTACATTGTCTCAGAAAAATCAAAAGCTTTTTAGCCTCTGAGTTGCAGAGAGACATTGTGACAGTCACAGAACTGGGGTTATATTAAACTTATCTACAATTCCACCATAAACATAGGCACTGTGACTCTGCAAAAGCAAACAGAATTGCATTCCCTGATATTCGAACATATGATTTACTTATAGATAATGCATTAACACAAGTGGATGGTTTATTAATGCCACCTTGAAACACATGTCCTTATCTTGGACCCCTGGCATTTCGACTTCTAAAATCAACATGTCTAGTTGACTAAGATTACTGCTTTGGAACAATCCTAATCTAAGTGACAGACTGTAATTTCAAAGGATGCACACAAAGTAAAAAAATGGAGATACATAAAACTAAGATCTGGGCACCCAGCTCAGCCTAGCCCAGACACTTTAGCTTTATTTGTAAACATCCAGTCTGAATGAGACTGAATTCAGCAGAGGAATGCAGTTGGGCTTTAGACCATATGTTTTGCTTCATGCCAGTTTCAGAATTCAACAGCCATGTTCAAAATTTCAAGTGGCTATAACAGGTCAGAGAACACAGAACTGTCACCTTGTCTCCCTGCTAAGTTACCTCTTCATGAACTGTGTCCCTAATAAACAAAAAACTGCAGATGACCTCTTGCAAGAGTTACTGCTTCTTCATTAGTATTGAGTGGGCCATCCATAAACCTGACATGTGCCCAGCTGTGCTTTCCACACACTCAGCTAGAAGGCTAAATTCATTTCATCAGGGACAGGAGTCGTATTTAGGTTTGACTTACTGATCTCTGCTGCTATTACTGTAATGTTGTGCCACAGCAGTGTTTCCCGGTCAAGGGGTTTTGAAGTGAATATCGAACCATTTCCAGAATTGATGTTGAATACTCTGTCCATATCAGTGTGACGATCTACAGAGTACCTGCAAATACAGAGACCGGGGTTAGAGGAATGTTTTCCTTTTAATTTCTATGTTCTAAAACCATTTTCTAAGACTAGACATCAAACAGCTAGTAAATGGGGTTTCCTTTTGTTTTCAGCACAGGCTTCAGAGTCTTTACGTATTCACACAAAGAACTAGTTCTGAGCTACTGGATAATGACACATTGGAGGTATGATTTAGAAGGTGGAGTATTGTCACTGAATAAATGAATTACTGTGGAATTTACATACCTCTGAGAATCATCAAAGCTTTGTTTTTAGTGAAAAATGTGAAGTCTGTGTCCTGAAAGATATGAAGTTTATTTTAAGGCAGAGTTGGCTTTTCCTTTATAAAACCCTCTTTTTTATGGTTTGATATCTTAACTGTTCCAAATCATTTCTGATACAAAATTTGACAGCTGGGGTGCATTTGTACCTTTCACTTCCCGGCATTTAAAAAGGTTGCCTGCCCAAACCAAGTCAGCACGGAGCAGAGATTCATTATTCCATGGCACATATCACACAAAGGTTTGTTGTAACTCATTAAAACTAACATTCTCAGCCCTGCTTGATGGTATCTGTATGTGAAAAGGAATGCTAACAAGCTCTGGATGAGCTCAGAGTCTAAATACAGACTCAGATTTTCAATCTGATCTTTTGCTTTTTCAGCTGAACTAAATCCAAATTTAAAAGTAGAACTCTTCAATTCCCGGGAGAGAGTGCTACCACCTTGATCCAAATGCTGTGACTTGGTTTCATCTCTCCTGAAGGGAAAATTCTTGCATAAATTATGGAGGTTTTTGACAGAAATATGTCTCAGATGTTGCCAGAGCAAGAATGCAATTGCATTATTCTGCTCTTGTTTCGAGCCCCACTGTGTGCTCATGTACAATGCAGGACAGATCCCTGGGAAGCCCAGTGTGCTCCCTTGGTCTCTTTGCAGGCCATGTCGAGGGAGACAAGGCAGCTACTGCTGTCCCTTGTGTCCAGACAAGGGTAAAGATAACGGCTGAACTGGTAAGCAGTCAGATTAAAACTGGGCCAGGAGAATGGCTGGGCTGTCAGAGTCTACTGCCACCACAGATTTCAGGGAATGCAGAGGCTGAGGAAAAATTACTCTCCCCTGCTCTGTCCTAGAAGCAGCTGCAAGACACATCCTTTATTCTGCACAGATTTCCTAGTGCCTGTGCAGTGTCTCTTAAATTCTGAGAAAGACCTTGCATGAAAGAAGGAAGGAATAGAAGAAACTAGTTGAAATGTGGTTCTGCCACAATTTTAAAAGGAATTAACTTGCTATTTAGCTTGTAACTGATTTTCTTTTCCTCTTTGCAAACAATAAAGTGGTATATAATGCCTACAGCAAATTAGACTTATTAGGTCTTATTCCAAAACAAGAATTTAAGTGTAGCCTACCTTTCTAAACAAAACAACGGCCAGTATTAATTATTTGCACTAAACTGTTTTTCTTTTCCCATGGTTAATGCCTAGGGAAGCACGCAAATGACATTCAAAGGTATCAGCACAAAAAGCTAACGTATTTTGGTAGGACTTGCATGGGCACACTTTGCTAATTCTTCAGGAGTTCAGATTTAGTTTTCATTCATTGCTGTCACTTCACTGCAATTTTGGCTGCAGGAAGTCAGCTGTGGTGTCACTAACTTAGTTCCTTTATGCATCATTGTGATGTTAACATCAGCTTGAAAAGTGTTGCTTTGTCCAAATCTAAACAGCATGTGTGAAATTGTTGACTTGGCTGAAATGCTTAATAGGAATAAATTTATACAAACTGGTTTGACTCTTATATTTTGACAAAGTAAGTATTTGATATGATAAACATTTCATTTTAACTTTCATTCATTTGGGCTTTTATACGATATTATGTTGGTTTCTTGTGAATTCAATTATTTTCAGATATTCTGTAGTTCATTTCCACATCTTTCAGCTGAAATACTTTGGTATTCCCATTTTGCAGTTAAATCTAGATTCTGTATTCTTCTTTGAAATGAAATATCAGGATTTTCCATAGATTAGCTGTTCCAACTAACTGCAATACTTTGTTTCAGACTCTTATTCAGCAAGACATTTAAATAAAAAACTAGCTTTAGGAATGAGCTGCCTAGCCATTGGGTTTTTTTTCTTCAATTTTACTTTCACTCCCGCTTTTGAATGGACTTAAAATATCTTACTGTCTTACCACATTTTAATGCCTTGGTGTATTGCAATCACTATCTTTGTAAGATTTCCCTAATTCAGTTTGTGGTACAGTCTCTGGAAGGAAAAAAAAAAAAAAACAACGGTCCTGGACTTTTTCTAATATTACCCTGGTTGTAACATTGAGGGCTTCTTCTTCAAGATACTAAGGATTTTGAAGTACAAATATTTGTAAAACTGTATCTATATTCAGTCATTTGTAAAGTGGAAACTCAAACTCATAAAAATAAAACCAGCAGAGACAGTTTCTTAATGGAATGTTAATTTTATTTCTTCATATCCCAAAGAAAATACATATAAGGTCAGTGCATTTTAAGTATATTCCAATTATACCATTAAATCTAGTCTAGAAGGATGATTTTAATAAGCTAGACTGTCACTTCTGTTTCTCAGTTTGCATAATCCAGTCTCTTTTGATCAAGGATTTTTAATTATGTTGAATTGGTGCTGATTCTGACTTCTGGATCACAACCTAGTAAGAATTAAGTAGACAACATCAAACTAATTTTTACATTTATTTAATGAAATTACCGGTATGTATTTGTCAGACTTCAGGACTTCATCTCTTTCAAGCTTTGAGGAATTGACAAGCTATGAAGTCAAAAGGTATCTATGTAGACTCCAGTCTCTCCTTGTATATAACAGGAAGAAGGGAAGGGTAAAAGGGAGAATCTAACACATGCAAATATATTGTCAGTAAAATACACAAACAAAATTTTGCCTTACATTTGTTTGCAGATCATTTTCATCTGGGGTACTTTAGTAAATCAAATCACAGCAGGAAGACAGTTCCAGTGACTGATGAACTTCATTATGTCTCTGAGGAGTTACTATAGCAAAAAAACTCAGCTAGCAATTTAAAAAGATCTGACGTAAAATACAGCAGTGCCAGTTTCAGTATTGGTTTTTTTTTTTTTTTAATCAGTATGCAGAGGTTTGTATTATTTCTGTGTAGATCAAACACAAGCAGAATGCAAAACTTTTTTTATAACACCTCTGGACTGTAAAGTGCTACTCGGGAGTGTCTCAATGTTACTACACTTAGACACATATTCAAATATAGCCAACCATGTATTGGTGTATTTTTGCATTTTCTCAATGTCACCTCAGACCAAAATTTTTTTGTAAGACTTAGACTGATGCAGTTTAGCTCTACCAATACACGGGTCACAAATGGTTATGCAGCCTTACAACCAGGGCAGATATCCACTTCATGTTTTGCTATTGCTTCGTTGTCTTCTGATGCTCAGCAGCTTGCTGTCTAATGTAACCACAAGTCAGGAAGATTTGTGGGTCAGGAAGGGATGTGTGTGTGAATTTTTCATAATGCATTTTCATAATGATATTGTGAAGGTTTCCTTTAATGGAAGATCAAAGGGGCTTTCATCTAACAGAGTTAGGGCTCAGTTTGTTTAAGAAGAGAAATCTTCACTCGAGTAGAGGAGAAAATGGAAGGTTTTCATTGTAATATCAAGTGTCTAAAGATTTTATTTTTAACCGTCAAGAAAAATTGACAAGCAAGTGACAAGTCATATATATACAGTCTAATTGCATCTTCCCTGAACCTCAGAGTGAAAATCGGATTTAGCATCTCTATTGCATGATAGAAAAAAAGAATTACCCTGTCAAAAAGATGCAGACTCAAGCCATGCCCCTAAATTCTAGCAGATACTCAAGATATTAGCACCATAAAATTACATTTATTACAAGTTAACATCTCTCAGGCTCCTGCTCTCTGCTGATTTCCTTTCTCTCTTACTGATTTTCATGTTTTTTCTTGCTATGTTTATTTCTATTACTATAATCTCTTTCTGATTTTTATTTTTCTTCTCCTTGCACTTGGCTGTTGCATGCTATTAGGTAAAAAGTAGACAAGCTTTCTGCTGCACTGCATCAGGTTTGACACTTCCACTAAATTTTGCTCAATAACTATCTGATACTAAAATATGCAAAGTACTTATACGGTATTAAAGAACTGCCCTTTGCAAGTTAGGTAAGTTTTAGCACACACATTCAATTAATAGCAAAGAGCTGGTAGGCAATACTCAACAATGAACAGCATAGTCCCTATCCACTGTAAATCACTTATAATTAGGAGCTGGCGCTGGTGTGAAATGCAAATGGTTGTAGTTATCACCACAGGGAAGGAGGGAAGCACTCCCCTTACTCTCCAGTGCCATTAGATTTAAAAAAAGCAGGTTCCTATGAAGACTGCAAGGGGCCTGGGCATCACCCCAACCAATTCTTCATCTTCATGCTAGCACGCCTGTGACCATGAAAATGTGCTACAAAAGATGTTCATTCTGTCCTGGGGCTTCACCAAAGTCAGCAAAACATCATGCTGCTCTTTAAGTGACTATGCTCTGCTGACCCAGAATGACATTGCTGTATGTCATGATAGAAATTTAAGAAAACTTTAATTAAAGTTATAAGGCTTAGTCTCCAACAAGAATTCATGTGTAGGGCAAGCCATGCAAACTGAAGAGAGTTTCTGCCAGAAACATTTTCAATTTAGCTTGTTCATCTAGGAAATTAAATTTATAATATTTACTGCTCTCACAAGATGAGCTAAGAGCTTAAAACTTACTCATTACTGTAAGAAAACTTGATGAAAGATAGTTGTTTGCAGAAGTGTAAAGTATTAATGGACTAGATTTTTATTAAACCTGCACTGTTCTATTTTGATCAAAAGCTACTATTGAATTTCCAAGGTGCCCAACTCAGAACCTGCTGAAAATTGACCTGGATTTTAATATTGCTGCACTTTTCAATTCCTCCTCTTGCTGCCTTGTCAGTAGCAACGAGCTTTAATTAAAGAACACAATTATTTAAAATTTCTTTAATACTCTATCCAGTACGACTTAAGTACTCCAGTATGCATTGAAACAATACACAATTTACAAAAAGAGAAGACTTAGGTACAGCTACTCCAACCTTAACATTTCCTCCACTTCCTCTGAGAGCAGTTTATTGATTCATGGCAAGTTTAATTTATGAAGCCCATGACACTGACTCATCTTACAAGCCTTGCACTGATAAAGGTGAGATCAGAGCCTGGGTGTGCACATAGCAGATTTTGAGGCATTTCTATTTGTGATTTAGAAAAGATGAATGTGGCCTCTGTTAAGCAGGTCTGGACAGAGGACAGAAGAAGAAAAGGCTGCTGAATCACTCCTCTGTCATATAGCCAATATGATGCACTGTGCTGCACTGGAAAATGTTAAAGGTGGAAGGAAAACACTAAGATTTTCTTAGTGGCCTTTTTGCAGTAAATTTTTTCATGACAGAAATAACCACGTACATTATTTACTAAAGAGATTAGGATATAATTCAAGATGCAAAGGCCATGCAAACACCTTCACACATACCTAAATATGCTCAAGCGTGACAGTTATTTACCATGTACAATACTCCATATTCAAGCATGCCCTGCAATTCACATTGTTACAAGTGAGGATTTTTTTGTGTGTGCTGACATGATAAAAGCAAAGAACAGGGCTGTAAGAAATTTACAGGCTAGATGAAGTAGTAAATGCTTACTTGACAGGGTTCTTGGCAGCATCTGGATCCTGAGCAGTTACTGTTCCTATTATACTGTTTAATGGAGCATCTTCTTTCACTTCCATTATGTATGCAGGTCTGCTGAACATGGGTGGTTCATCTACGTCCTCCACCTGAATTCTGACTGTAGCTGAGTCCTTGAATGGTCCCAAGTACAGGAATCGAGGGTCCACATGAGTATTGGTAGCTTCCACTTTGAGAATATACAAGTTTTTACTTTCAAAATCCAATGCCTGGCAAGAAAAGAAAAGAAAAAAAAAAAAGTCTGTGGGGATTGCTGTGATTCTCAGCCAGATGAGCAGGATGGATGGCAGAGTCATGGAGAGGCCTGTGCTAGATAACAGGAGCCTGAACTGGAATTAAAATGCCAACAGAAAGGAGAAAGGGCTCTATGCCCAGATAATACATTAGGAAGAAAACCACATTTTCATAGAATTCTATGCCTGGAACACCTAAACACCAAGCAGTTTTCTCATACAGCCTAAACTCTTCTAGTCTGTTATTCTGTATTTTTTGGCATTTTGACGGTTTCTTATCTATTTCTTGGCCATAAGCACCACACATTAAAGGAGGGAAGATTTTCTAGATGTTGCTTGTTTAGATACTGGCATTCCATCACCAAAATGAAACACTGTGGCATCTAGTGTCTGGATATCCCAGACCACCCACAAAGCCAAACATGATTTTATGACAGGTTATGACTATAGCACACACTGTTAAAACTAGGAAGAAACAGCATTTAGGGAGTCTTTGTTACTACTTGGAGAAATGTGGGGACAAAAGTAGTCACCCCATTTTTCCATTACATTGGAGAAAATTCACAGCTTCTGTCAGCAACAGACAGAATCACAAACAGAGTTAGACTGATATCATAAACAGACCCTGGAAGGCATCTCCTAAAAAACAAGTAATGACAGGTGTCGTACTGATATCAACCAGCAAGTGCATGTTCAGAAAATCTACGCAATGTCTATCTAGTGATGACTGGACTTGAATTGATGAAGGATGATATCTGTAACCTTATCAAGTTTGCCTGATAACCCACTGTAAACAATATTTCTCAAACCTTTTCTGACAACCAATGTGCAACACAGTAGTTGATGTCCACTGTGATCTGGCAAGGCACTGATTTTTTTTTCTAAAGCAAAAGCATGCTGATAGACATATTAAATTTTTAAAATTGTGAGTCAAAAGAAATTTGTCTATGTACTTTAATATATTATAGCTGCACAATCAACTTCCTCTTATAATGAAAAATAGGCAGTGCAATATTCATTATTTCTGTGGTCTTAACACAGTATCTTCTACTAAGAGAGCAAAACCTCTAAGCATCATAGGGAGAAAATCACAGTTGCATGGTGGGGATTCCTTGAGTTTTCCTGTGAGGCTGTAGAATTTTTTCTGAATTGCACCCCAATCCTTAGGTAATTTACTCTCTCAGGTCTTCCAAAGTTTGTGCATTGGTTTAGAAAAGGAGGTATAAGAAGAAAGATACCAATTGCTTGCATAAAAGAAATTTTATATATGTAGACATTCACAACAGATAAAATTCAAATGAACAGAACATACATATAGCACTAAAAATGAAAAACAACTATGTGCTAGATAAAGGTTTGACTGGTGTTTCAGAGGCTGGGATTAAGTGTGTTAAGACGTGTACCTTTTTCACAGTTATAATTCCTTCCTGCGTGTCCTTGTCTGTGGTAATTCCAAACATGTCATATCCGTCCCCCTCAGTGATGCTGTATTCAATCTCTGCATTCTCATCCACGTCAGCATCATTGGCTTTTATCCTGCCAACAGGGGAGTCGAGCGGCGTAGACTCAGGAGCTCTGAACTGGTAGGTGCCTGCAGCAGAGAGGGAAATCTGGTCAGTCAGTCTCAAGGTGCTCTGGGCACCGTCTCTCAGTCACTGTCCACGCTGGGCGTGCGCAGGTGAGTCACTGAGGGAGTCACTGGGTCTACAGGCCCTCCTGGGGCAAAAGCCTTCAGCTTTTGACATACTCTCATGTGGGTAAAAGTTACTTCTCTATCTGCTTTCTCTTGCGGAGGACGAGCATTTTGCTTTGCTACAAACATGTAACTTTAGCGACAGATGTCCCTTTCTGGATGTTCTCATGGTCTCTGTTGGCTGTATCAGAAGTATGTATGAAAAATGTCTTGAGGCCAAAGGACAAATATTAAGAATTGTCAGAAGCTGGCACAGCTTAGTAACACTAAAGCTGCATCCAGCTCAAATACCTATTAAAAATGTACTACATGGATTTTTTGTCAGAAAAAAACCCTCAACTTTTGGAGTGTTGGCATTATGAAGCTGTATCTTTGGCTTTTACATTGAAGACACTTATGTTCAGAGATGTATAATTAACTCACTGGGTGCAAAGTGTTATACTTCTTCTTAAGTTGCTCTAATTTAAATGGAAACTCTTTGCCCACAGCTAAGAACAGACTTTGAACCTAAATGACAAGTTGCTTCCAATAACTTTCCCTGTGACTTAACTGCCAAAGCTCACTGATTTGTCTGATAGTATCTGCAATTATTTTCTGTAACAGCTGCTCTTGACTTTGACACACACTGACACTGCTACACACACACTTCATACAGAGAGCAGTGGTTAGACAAAGTTTAAAAAGGGAAAAAAAATAGAGAGAAAGAAGGAAGTAAAGAGAAAGAGAAAGAGAAAGAGAAGAGGATGAAAGCTGAATCACTTTGAATCTCTTACGGCAATGAATGGTCATTAATAGAAATTACTTCCTAAGAGAGCTTGCACAATTGATACCCATAAGCATCACCAGATATCTACCTAATTATTTGAGACAGGAGAAGTAAATAGGCAGAAATACCTGGTATAGTTATGTACAAGCTTTTGTTTCTGTATGCAAAGAAAATAGGAAAGGTTATTGTAGCAAATGCTTGCTGTTTATAAATACTCATTTCTATAGAGCTGCTCTTGGGATATTTTTGCATACTTGAATAAATTTGTTTCAAAACTTCAATAAATGAGATTATAACAGATACCTTAAAATGCAATCAATCATGAGGTCTGAAAGAAATAATAGTGAGCAAGAAATATAGATTACATTGATCAGTTATTTAATAGGTAGGAAAAGTAGAAGTTGTTTCTGCACATTAATTTGCCTCTCAGACTGTCAACTGCAAGTTGAGTAAAAATATTAAATATTCATTTCCCAGTTACTGCAATTAACCTTGGTGTGATGTTATTGCTTAGTTACGTGTTTTCTTTTGCTTTCCTAAAGGAAGTTTGATACTCAGTAAATTCACAATAGAAGAAGCATTATCTAAGGTGAACAAAAACTGAAACAAGAACCATTTTTGTCCATTTTAGTGTTACAACATAGAATGTAAATATTCCATACTCTGGGGGAAGCGGGGTGGATTGTCGTTTACGTCAGTCAACGTGATGTTCACGGTGGTGGTTCCTGATAGTCCTCCCATTTGTCCTCCCATGTCCTTAGCCTGGATGACCACTTGGTATTGCTCCCTGTTCTCACGGTCCATGTTCAGTAAAGCAGTTTTAATAATGCCTGTAAACACAAAAATTAAAGACTGGGGAGTTCACTGGTAGTGACTTTGATGGAAATTCTTATTAAAAGAACAAAACAATCTCTGTGTAGTAAGTAAACTTAGCCCAGTCCAAATATTTACTGTTATGAGATGGTTCATTAAATTACAGACTTGCCATGTCACATCTCAGGCTCCTGTCTTTGTGACAGACACAGTATAAGTGGTACCCAGAGAAAGATGTTCTACTTATTTGTGAGCCATGTAATTTTACATAACTATTTACCCTCTTTCAGTTCCATGATAAAATCTCTCACTGAACTGGAAAAAGGCTGTTCATTATTTTGACAGATGTGGTAAAAAAAAAAAAAAAAAAGAAAAGCTAACTTCAGCATGACACCAATAAAGAGTTCAGCAACATTAAATAGAAGAAGAGAAAATAATTAAGAAAATTATGAGCATCCAAATATGCCTGAGTATATATACTTCTATTTATACATTTATTGAAATGATTTGACAGTTACTTCCTTCTTCAAAGGCACAAATACCAGTCATAGGGCCAACTACTACTGAAATTCAATCATTCAGATTTACCATGAAGCAAAATGTTTGCATTCTCACTGGGTCTCTCAAGGTAAGAAGTGGCTCCTTTGTAGGCAAAAGGGGTGAAATTCAAGTACTGAAATCCATGACAAAATTCACCGTGGCTTTGAAAGAGACATGTTTCACTCTAGGAGTTCTGCAATTGATTTCCATGGCAGGAAGATCAAGACTGTGGTTTACCTAGCTTCCCGTCCCCTGCACAAACCTCTTGATAGAGTTTGTTACTGGTGAACTCCAAGCTACTTTATCCTTATCATAACTCTAGAAGAGCACATACTATAATATCCAAGTCAGAAAGAGCGCATCAGTGCAAAAATCCTGGCTTCTGTTATCTAATACCTTATGCTTGAAGTGAAGCTCCCTTTGATCTTGGCTCTCCCTCTTTTCAGAACTGTGTACACCCTTTCAACTCAGGTTTCACTTTGAGACATATAGTCTCTCCTTCCTTTTCCCTGCCTGAGTCTCTCAGATTTATGTAAGAAACAATCCTAAACCTGATGTATTGTCTGGGATAATCTATTTTTTTCTTGTAAGGACACTGAGGAGAACTGATTTCTCTGGCTTCCAGCAACCTAACACAGAGGATGTTTCCACAGAAGGAGTTTCTTAAGATGGTTTGTTTCTTTTTGGAAAATTTAGTCAAAAAAGCATTAGAAGAGACTATCTATATAGTCAGATAATGGTACACCAGATTTGGTCAGACAGAATACGCAAGTTGTACATACACAGGTTCTAAAGCTTAGTCAGACCATTAAAAATTCCAGTCACTGCATATCATTTAAACATCTTCCAAAAACAGAACTCAGGACTTTGGGATTCTATTTGTGATCTTCTAGTTTAGCGCAACAGTCAATTTTACCTCTTCTATCATTACTCTTAATTAAGATTTCTTTCATAAAATTAGCATTAAAATGATATGTTGCAGATGTACAGAAATTATAATTACTTTAAACAAGTTTTGAAGAAGCAGACGGAGGAAAAAACCTCACCTGAACAAACCCTCAGTCTTAATTTAGCCATTATGAAGATCTATGAGGATTAAGCACTTTTTTCTACACCCACCTGTTTCTCTCCTTCATCTAAAAGCAAAACTATTTGGTTTAATTTAAGCTTCCACTGCAGTCTCTGTACCCACTGCTTGTTAAAAATGATTGAAAACTCATTCACATCCAGTACTAATTGTATTTATTAGACTTTGCTGGTAAGATTAAAATAATGTAGGTGTCATGTTTACAGATGTATCAGTCTATTAAATTTGTCAGATTTTGCATTGAGTAAGATGTAATCTCATCAAAGTTTTTTTAGTAATATATCCTAGCTCGGCTTAGTGTGTCATTTTGAATTACAGACATTGTCACAGAATGACAGATAAGGTCCCCTGACCTGTCTCAGATTCAACAGAGAAATATGGTTGTCCCTGGAGAATGCTGTAGACAACTTTAGCACTGTTCCCATACGTAGGATCATCGGCATCAGTTGCAGTGACTTGCACAACAAAGGTACCTGCAATGAAAAATTAAAGGAAACAAAAATTAATTATCTTTCTTTTTCAATGGCCAAGACAGTTTATGATGTAGAGAAAAAAATAATTCATGTTCCGGTTATATTTGTGGCAGAAAGTTAGAAATATTCTTATTTTGTAGAATTTTCTCTGTTCGTGAAGGACATAAACTCAAAATGATACCTGTCTTATTCTCAGCTCATTCAAACACAGTTATTGATCAGGTATGAGGATCCTTCATGGTGTTTCCCATGAAGAAAACAGAAATCCACCCCTCTCTAGATACTGTAAGCATTCAGAATTTGACTTTAAGTCAAGAATATACTTTTTGCAAATCTACTCACACTTGTATTGTATTTGACATAGGACTGTAAATATGGTTCTTCACGGGTCTTCTAGAAAAAGAAATGCCGTTGAATCTTAGGCAAAGTGCAAGAAGCAAAAAAAAATTAGCTTAGATTTTGGCATTTAAAGCCATTTGTGAATAAAGTGTTCACATATTAAAATGTGAATATTAGGTTCTCACTTCACCTGATGAGTTTTCATCCATATGACAAGTCCCATGTATGAGGGGAGAGTGTATGCCCCGAAGTCTTTATTTTCATATTGCTTGAGCTTTATTGTAATCTCATTCTTGATCATGATTAATTAATGCTTCTCTCCCTGGACATTAGTTCAAATTAGAAATGTGCTCCTTATAATTCAACCATCCATTGCTCTCTGACAAAGAAATCAAAATGACCTCCCTAAGAATCAAAGAATCAAAACCTGTCAACTTCTCAGGGAAAGATCTCATCTTAAAATCATTTTCCAAGGAAGTTCTTTTTTTCCTTGTCTTGATTGATTTTTATAGCTTGATTGTTTTTTATATAGCAATATATTTTAAATCAATGGAAAGATTTTAGTGGACTTCAACGAACTTTGGAGCTCTTTCCTTTTGCATGTAAAGAACAACAAAGGTCATAGGAAGTTAATGGCATATCTCAGAACCAGTGGGTGACAGAAATGTGTACAACCCCTTCTGTACCTGCCCTTTTCCAATTTGTTTACCTTCCTGAACTAAATAAGGGTTGCTGAACAGATCTAGGAGTGGTATTGACACAGATGACCATGAAATACCATATAATAAACATGTATTAAACTCAGGTATCATGTAACAGAGCTCAACTCACTTTCATTGACATTAAACCAGATGGTATTAATTTGCATTTTCTTTGTTAAAAAAAACAGAGGGAGCATGTTTCAGACAGCTGACACCTCTGATTCCAGGAAACTGTTGCCACTATTTTCCTGGTTTTTTTTTTTTTTTTTTTTTTACTGTCTCAGATGCTTTTAGTCCAGATTTAAACAGCAGATATCTCTATTAAACATCTGTAAATTCTGGGCCCATCAATAACTCCACAGAAAGAAGCCAGACCAGACACTGAAACCAGTTATTAGTTAGCACCTACCAACATCTGACATTTCGGGAATGCTGGCATTGTAAACATCCTTTGTAAACATTGGCTCATTGTCATTGATATCATGGATCTTAATGATGAACTCAGATTCTGGTTCCACTGGTCTTCCAGTCCTTCTGTTTATAGCCTGGGCACGGAGTATGTATACAGGCTTTTCTTCCCTGTCTAGTCTCTTTGTGGCCTGGATGTCACCAGTGTTTTCATTGATAATGAAGAGGTCTCCTGCTCCATCTCCAGAAAGGATGTATTTAAGTGATCCATCTCCTTTATCCTGGTCTGAATGCAGCTGGTGTGAGATGGAAAAAAAAAAAAAAAAAAAAAAAAAAGAAAAAAAAAAAAAGAAGAAAGGAAAATAAATAAATATTTGGGACACAATTCTAGATTTTTTAACTGATATCATGACATATGCTTTCCTATCAGTAACACTCAGCCAGAAGGCTGCACACTGCTTCTGGGAAATGAGTTGATACTACAGTAGAAGCAGTGAGTTGATAGAGTTGTGTCCTGATATCAGAATTGAAATGGTCTGTAATATTATAAGAAATTGCCTGAGGATAACCATGAACTGAAGCTGCAGACCACTTTTCCAAGCTAAATATATATCAATCAAATCCAAACGCTAGTGGCTTAGTTGGAATCCTAGGAATATATAGGGCAACAATATCCTACAGTGAAAAACCAGTGGGTTTGGGAATTGCAATAGGCAAAGAATTAAAAAGTGGCCAGTCAAACCACTTCTTGAGTTTAAATTTTGGATGCTTGGCTCTTATACCCCATGGACAATATGTAATATATCGTAAAGTGCACAATAAAATAACTTAGCAAATGCATAGACAAACACCAGATAAATACATGCATTCACAGATCTGGCAAACTAAGGGCAGAGGCAGGGAGGTGTAAGAGACCATTATAGCACTGGAAGTGATCAGTTGCCTTATTCAAAGGAGCATGGACGATGTTGAAATGTGGTGGCGGAAAGGGAAAGAAAAGAATGATAGTATTTAGCATACAAAGCATGAGCTGCCTGAACCATCATCTTTTATTTCCTCAGGTGATTCCCACATCTCTTGGAATGCTGTTGAGTGACACAGAAGGTGTAACTGATTAAATCATACCCTTATGGGCATTCATTGATAAAGCTTTATTTATTCCCCTGGCCTTAAAATCCAGCATACTCAACTACAACTTATTTTATTGTCACATTAGAGAAAATAAAAATTTTAAAAAATGAAACATTAAAATGGCTTCCAACGTGAGAACATAGGTAATGAAGTTACTGGAGAAAAAATACCTGTTAGGTAGCAGATTCCTGGAAATCATTTCTTTCATAGAGAAAACATGTTTGTGAGTCAGGAAAGCTGAATTTTCTCAACCAGCTCTTTGCTTATCTTTTCTTGACTAAGGGTTAGGACAAAAAAAAAACAAAAAAAACACAAAAACAACCCGCTGGTTGAGTGTTTTGCAATGCACTTAGAATTGCTGGACAGCATGCAGAAATTGTATGTAAGATATAAGATTTGTAGATTTAAAGAAGCTTGGAATAGACTCCAGCTGTGCCTGGCTATGTCCCTACCACGCTGGAAGGGAAGCCTCCAGCATGGCCATATGGTCAATGTTTTGGGCTTCCTCCAACTTTCTGCTCAAATCAGAAATCCACAGACAACACACTTGCTGGCACAGTGCTCCACTGTGTGTGCATATGCCAATGATCCCTAGAGAAAGCATGTTCTGTGCAAAAAGTCTGCCTTTAAGGGCAAAACTCTCTGTCACCATACATTCCAAGACTGTCCAATAATACAAAATATTGTAACTATGGCATGGTTAATCATTAGCAGACATGCTGAAGCACTCTTCTTAGTTTTCTCCATCAGGGAGAAAAGGGGCATTCTGTGTAATTTTGCACGGAGCCCTTTCTCTTGATAATAAGAATAGCAATAAGTAGGCTCTGTGCAGAGATTTTCATAAACAGATTTCACATCCCTTCACAAAACCAGTCAATACCATTTACTTTGTTCTTTGGATAACAAAGTTTCCCAGAAAACTAGTCTTGAAATTTGGAATAAAATTTAGGTCTCTTGAGTCCTATTCAGCTGGCCAATTTCCTTGGCCAGAGGGCCTAGAGAATTATATTATTTACTAGACATAACTTCAGACTCTAAAAAACATCTATCAGACCAGCTCGTTAAGAAGTCAGACTATAAGTCTACTGCAGGAAGTAATTTCAATAGGTTATTTGAATAGAACTTTCCTCAAAGGCAACTTGCAGCAGAAAAGGCATGAAAATACTCTTGTTTTATAACCGTGTGTTTTTATGATTGTTTCACATCAAAAATGCAACTTCTGTTTGCCTTGAAAGCCTGTTTAACTTTGTCAGTATCAGAATGGGACAAAAACAGCCCTCAGTAACAGACTATCATTAATTTGTATGAGTCATGGAATAGTGCTGTTTTGAGACTTGGTAAAGGCTGAGCTCCCAAGATCACTTTTATCGTCATTTTAATTAAACGTGGTTTCAACGAACAAAGTAACAAAAAAAGGTCAAGATAGAAAAGGTGTTGGAACCACTGGGAATAGTTTTCCATAATATACTTTAACTAGCCTAGACTACTTAAAGAACTGAAAATGGAAACTTGTATGATTTTTTCCTGTCAATTGTTTACTAAATTTCCACTTCTCCAAAATTAACCCACCCATGTAAGACTCACTGTGACTCTGGATACCAAGACAAAGTATATCACAGTGTCATCAACACTGAGAATGAGGTGATCCTCATCCATGGTTCAATCTTTAGACCTCTGTCTAAATCACTATCTTTTGAAAAAAATTGCTCCCACTGGCAAAATCCATTGCAACTTCAATATCTTTAGTTTTAAAATTTTCCTAAGACATGACAGAACAAACTAAGTGCTCAGCAACCCAAGTTGTATGTGGATTATTTACTGTGAGAGTCTGACCTGTGGGAGGTCATGTCCTACATGTATTTTACAGAGAGCTAAGGCTGGCTGAATACTTGCTCTACAAACCAACAATGGACGTGTAGCATATCATCATGTGTGGTGTCATCAACCTGGTACACAAAGGGCCTCTAAAAGTATGACTGAAATCTATTTGGTTTCAGTAAAGGATGATAGCTCTTGCCATAAGGTTTTTGTGGGATAAACCTGTCTCAACCTGTATTGCTTAATTGCTGGGACAATAATTATATTACAAAAATAGTTTGGATTTCATTCCCTTCTACTCAGAAAAAAAAAAAAAAGGAAAAAGGTTTTATATATTAAAAGGAAAAAAAAAAGCCAAGCAAATCTCTAGAAAAGTTTCTCACAGATGACAAATTTGCAACATTGTCTTGTGAGGAAAAAAAATTAGATTACTTTACCTGTCCTTGACTGTTTATTTGATAGAAAAGTTCTACCCAGGCAAAGAAAATCTTCTCTTTTATCTTTTGTTAAGTGTCAATTTATTTTGGAAGTAATATTTTGTTTGTGTGACCTATATGAAGAGGAAAATTGCTAGTGTTACCATGTTAAAAAAATAAATTTGCAAATAAAATTAAAGGACAAAAAAAAGGGTGCAAATTGAGTCCTGAAGAAAGGTCTGGAGGTGAGATGCACTTAAAAATACAGTTGATGGGTTTTGTATATAAAACTTAACACCACTGTGAGGCCATGAGGATGAAATGAATGGTAATAACAGCACCATTTTCCTTTTAAGTTGAAGTTATTTTTCACTACCCAGACACCTCATTGCAAAGAAAGTTTTCTGTAATGAAGTACATGCATAAATTACACTGCAGATGCTTTTAGCAGGACTCTCACTAGCCAGTAGAAGATATTGTAGCTTTACTCTGTTTACTCATCCGTATTGCAAAAAAGCATCCATTATCCTCTGCATAAAGTTAGTTGAATAAAAGGGCCATGGCAGATAGTCATGTGATGGAATAAAATGTTTGGGATGCAGCCCTCATATAGCCTGGGCTGTATCGTATAACCATTCCTCAAGACAAAGTTAGTACAGACAATTTTTTAAGTACTCCACTTTAGGACAGATTTTTTACTTCTGTGGGAACTCAGTGCTACTCACTGGCCTTCATTTCAGTTGGTGGCTGAACTGAGCAATACCCCAAAGGTAAGCAAAATGGTGAAGAACTAAGTCTATGCAATAAAAAGTAAATTAATCAGCAATTGCACTGTATTAATATTATAATAAATTGATTCATTCAGAATCTAATCTAGACACTCTTTTGACATTGTCCATCAATCACTGGCTAAGGCTGAGGATGAATGACAAAGATTTTACTACGCCCTAGGCATACTTTTCCTCATTTCACTTTAATACCACTGTAAAGTGAACCATCTGGTCTGCTTTTAATGACTTACAGTCAGATAAAAACTCTCCAGCCTCTATCTTTCTTCTGCTCCTCCCAAATGTCCCAGCCCAAACCATTCAAATGCATCTGCCTGGACATGGGGAAGGCTGCATTACTCCTAAAGGAAGAGGTGCTTAAAGTGCACTCAGGACTGCAGCAATAGCTCCTTGCATTCTGCTTGTTGCCATATACATAATTACTTTAAACTGAGAACTGCTTGTTTTTTGTTTTATTTTGTTTTGCTTTTTTTCTTAAAATTGGCCACAATCCAGAATAGCCTCATTCTCCACAGTATCTCTGGCAGAGCCTTCCAAAATCTCCAAGGATAGTGGCACTCCAAGATAGTGTCTTCGGCACAACATCAAAGAAAAGGGAAGTGAAATCTCTGCTCAAAGTACTTTTACCCAAACTTTTTAATTTTTTTGTTTATTTTTGGACTGAATATATAGACAGCATTTGTGCTCATCTCCAACAGATAGCATTGCTTCATTTTAAAGCAATACTCTAGGAAAATTTTACTGGGATTTTAAGAATTAAGTTGGATCTATTCTACACACTCAGGAATTCCTTCAGCAAAGCACATAGGAAGAATCTAAGTGCATCTTGCAAGTGCTTTTGCAGTAAGACTATAAACTGCCCTGGCACAGGGAATTGCGTCTGCCCAGGTGGGTGATGGCAGGGCCTGGCAGCCATGGCGTGTCCCACCAACCCAGACAGGAGCAGGGCAGGTGACCAGGACAGCCCCAGTGCTGGGTACTGGGAACATCCTGGGAATGGTGATGGCTGGGCAGGGCTCTTGGGAACTGGAGAGCTGCCCTGCTGTGGTGTTTCTGGAGTAGGACCATGTGGCTGACCTGGGATCTTGGGCTCTGGGCAGGAGGACAGGGAAGAGGGCAGTGAACTTGAGTCCCTTTTCTCAAGATGCTAAATCCACCTTGATGTGAAACTATGAAACATCAGGATCATAAATGAATAATTTATGTGAGATCCCTTATGTTTTAATAGGTTAAGACTAACCACTAACTTTTTTGTGTGTTTAAATGGAATACATCAGAGATAAGTGGCTTTCTAGCACAGATATTTGTAATCAGGTTGTACTGAAAATGTACTTCTACAGCTGTGGTAATTAAATTCCAAAAAATTGAAATTGCAGGCCATGACTATTCTCCAGAGTTGAATAACACCCCTCCTCTACCTCATTCTATAACACTAATTTAAACAGCATAGTTAAATTCATTTATGAAGTGGCTTTAGGTTATGAAAGACAGCTGTAAATTGCAGTTTAGCTCCCACTAATGTCATATTGCTGGTTACGATACCTGGCAATTCAGTGGGTAAAATGGTTTTCTATTCACCCTATAGACCAAGTTCCTTTTCCTTTTGTGAATATTACATGCTTGTCATTGAATTTCAGAGCAGTTACTGAATCTCTGCAAAGATCAAAGTCAATTGACCTTGGGATGAACACACTGAACCATCAACCTACAATTATGCACAAATAACCTGCCTGTTACGTCTTGTGATTTGTTTGTGTTTTAAAGAGTGACTTGATATTCTGGAGTTGGCGTGGTCCCACTTTTGTCTCCTAACAAATTAATGAAATAAACTATTAAAACAGTAAGCAAGCAGTTGGTAGTTAAGTAACAAAGAGAATTATGGTTTAACTCCTGAGAACATTCATAGCACATGATTTTGCTCCAAATTTACTATATCCAAACACCAAAATACAGTCTATTAATGAACAAATTCAACTGATTGTATTGCTTGAGGTTACATGGTGTAATACTGAAGCATTTAGAAAAAACAAAGCATGCAAATAGAGACTGCTAATACTGTAATAGTAAAAGTAATAACAACCTTGCACTCTTTCTTGGCTCTCCTGGTGCTCTTTACCCCTACAGCATCAACCAAACCCCTCAATTACTATAATAACCAACTCTTTTAGTATCATCAAATAATCAGCACCAAACTTTTCACTCTACTTGGTGACTCTGTGTTAAAAGGAAAATGTCACTTGCCTTGCACATTAGGTATTAAGTATTGATATGTGTTCTGGTGAAGTTTAAATACACATACTTCTTTCTAATGCACAAAAAATAATCCCTAAACACTACATATGGGTTCCATATACCTTCATATACACAAAATATATCATGTATCATCAGGGAAAACATCTACACAATTTATTTCAAGACATAAAAAATCCTTTCTTCCAGAAGACATTCCAGAATGCCCACAAAGAGATCCAGCATCACCAGAAATGCCAGGTTTCCTACAGATGTGTGTGCCATGTTTTTTTGGTCTGAAGCATGCTAAGCTCTGAACCCTTCCATACACTACATAACCCATCTAACTCAGCCCTATGCCAAAGTCTCCTGTCTCTCTTGTATCACTCACCTCACTGCATGGTGCTGGATACTTCCTGCTCTGGGCCTTGTCCTTAAATCCTCCAGAAACTGCAAAATGGTGCCACTATCTCATGCTCCTTCCATACTTCCTGGAGAAGAACCCCCGTGGGGCCACAGTTGGTGGTGGTTTATACATGTATCTATGGAACACCCAGCTGACCAGCCAGTCAAGGTAAAAAATAAAGATACCTTTATTCGCCTGATGTAGCTACTGTTCTTCAAACTGTACGTGAGATTAATGATTTTGACCCTTTTATTCCTCTCTAAAATTAAACTAAAAAAAGTTAATGGACTATAGAGCTATTTAGAGGAGGCCAATGGGCAGACATAGAGGTTAGACTGCTGAACCTGATGATTAAACGCCTTTTTGCTTTAAAAATAATTTGAAGACAATGGGAGAAAGATGCGACAGTGATTCCAAATCTTTTGGTGCTTACAGAAACTAGAAGAGATGATTCCTTTCCATTCTTAAATAAAGCAATTTGAAGATAATAAGATTTATTACTCTATATCCTCAAAAATCAAGAGACAGTCTTTGAAGCAAGATTCAAAGGCTGCCATTTTCAAAGAAAATAAAACAATAAAAAAATTTGACAAGATTAAAAAGAAAGGCAAACAGTGCTAGCAGATCACAGCACCATGATGCCTGATGTCAGGAACAATGCCTTCACGCAGGGGCTGTGTTTAAACTGTTACCATAGATACTTAGAGTCACACACTTTTGTTTCTCCTCACTAACTTAAGATCTGCTGTCCTAAGCCATCAGCAGTCTTCATTTTCCATCACTTTCTTGCCCTTACAGATGTCACAGTTTATGGAGTTACTGAATTGGTTAACTGGAGTGATTGGTTTAGTATGGTAAGTACAGTTCCTATACCATAATAGAGTAAACATGAATATGGTTTGGTTGAGTCCTGAGTGTTTGAGTTTATTAATGTAGTTTTATCTTGCTTGGTTCTCACCATACCTAGCAAAGAAAAAGCTGAAATGGGTTCACAGTTCCTGTTTGAAGAAATAGCTGCTCTGGAGAGTAGAAAAGGTCTTGTTTCCCAAACTAGATGTGCTGTTCTTGTATCAGCATTATGTTCCTGTTTTTAAGAGCCTCCTCCCACATGCATACATTCCTTCTCATCCTGCATTTACAGATAATAGTTCCATATGCTCTTTTGTTTTGGTTTGGTTTTTTTGGTAGACTCCCAGCCTATATACAGCCTTTGCTTGCAAAATAGGCACTTCTGAGTACTCAGCTGAAAACCTGTTTACAACCTCAGTATCTTGTTTTCAAGTCAAGTGGATTCCAAAAAGAGTCAGTGAAGAAAAGGACAGATATGAAGGGCTGATGCTTCTAGCTGGTTTTCTGTAATTGCTGTATTTCAATTGGCCTTCCTTCTCTATAAATGGACACAGAACTCGGAACAACCATGTTAATATTGTCCTATCTGCGTTAGACATGAGTACAAAAATTTGCTATTTTCATTGCTTTATCAAACTAGTTCTTCCAGACAAAAACATCCAGTTTTCTTCTTCTGTTCCCTCTCTTTCCATTTTATGACCATGCATTGTCTATTATATTTTTTTTATTAATAACTCCTATTTCATGAACATTGCATTTCTTCCTATTTCTATTCCTTCCATTTTCAATAGCTCTCTTTTTCTACTGTGGTATATGGTCATGATAAAAGGGTAAGATTAAAATCAAAAATCATAGAATCACAGAATATGTTGAGTTAGAAGGGATTTATCAGGATCATCAAGTAATCCAAATCCTGATTGAAAACATTCAATCTATAAAAAATTAATGAAATAAAACACTGAAGGATTACTGAGGTTATAGGAAGTTTCTGCGTTTTAGGGTGTTGGTTCTTTGGAGTTATTGAAAAATATGTCTATTTGATTCCACTTACATTTTTTATCCATAAGAATTAGTATAGCACACCCAAGAATACCTAAAACCTGGCTCCTTCAGCTGTGGAATCCAGAGCAGGCTGTGTTTTTATAGAAAGAATGTATCTGCAAGACAACTTGTTTACAAAAAAGTGGATCAACCCTGGTTGCATTCAAACAAGCAGATTAGCAGAAAACCTCAGTAAATATTGAAACAATAATAAGAAAAAATACTAAAGGATATGGGAATTCAATACTCAAACTATTAAACACAAATCAAATGCTTTATTAAGATAACCACCTCAGTGCACAACCTGTAAAGGGTAAAATAATAAATCCTCTAAGGGTACCCTTTTACCTAAGTACTGGCTTTTTAAAAGAAAACAAAAAAGAAAGCAGCCATGCGATTCAAGAACAGCAACAAAAAAAGCTAAAAATGCACCCACTGCAAACAGGGGAAAAACTGTAAGCATTCAGAAATGGCACAATCATCTGCAAAATATATTGTCCTGATATTAAGAATTGCAGGAGAATTTAAAAAAAAAAATCGCTGTAGTGCTGTCTTTATGTTTCTTGAGAGTATCAAAATGTCAGTGAACTTTCTCATTCATTCACAAAAGTAGCAGTGACAATGTGTTCCCTGTAAATGAATGACACCAAAAGAGGCTAAAACCAGTTTTATAGAGATGAACAAATTCAAAAAATGAACAGATCAAAAAGCACTAAGCATATTTCAAGATTCAGAAGCAGCCAGGTACTCAAAAGGCAAAATGAGTATAAAAGATGGTGGCATTTGAATTCAAAACAAATGGAACACAGAAAAGTCACAGAATAGAGGGTGATGGAGTGAAAAAAAAAATCAAAAACAAAATCATAAGAATATAAAGAACAATGGAATAAGAATTTGTCATTAGATCAGAGACAAGACGTAAAAAGGTTCTCTCACTTTGGAACTTCAGGCTCACACCCTTCAGAGGCCACATGGCCTGAGACAGATAGGGACTACAGTTTGGCTGATGTTGAGATCCTTGGTTTAAGGAATAGGATGCCCAAAGTGTAGTTGGGAACCTGCTGTTTTGTTTGAAATGTATAGAGCCAAGAATAAACATCCATACTCTGGTGACTCACACCTTTATTACACACCCGTCAAAACCACAAATGGGTTTTCTAACCTGAAGTGCAAACATGCAGCCACAGCTAATCAGCTTTGCAAAAAATCAACTGGAATATGTTAATCCTCTCAACATTGCCTGGGACCTCTAAAAACTTCTCTCTCTTGGATTTCCCAGCTGCTTCTCCTCTTTGTTGTGATTTAACAGGGAGAGTGGCACAAGAGCTTTTCTCCTGTGCTGCAGTACACCAAATACCAGACTTATTCTGACGGCCCTTCTCTCTAGGGGCAACTGATTATCAGATCTTAATGAATATCTGGCCAAGCTGCAAACTAGGTAAAGGGGTCTCCATGTTCTCTTGAGCTGAGCGCTGCTTAGCACTTCTGTAGTAATGTACTTTATTTGTTCCTCTTCCTATTATGTCTCAGCCAAATTATAGCAGAAATTTACAAAGTTTGCCTTTACAAAGACAAACAGGTCTTTAATTTGTAAGGCACAAGAAACCATGGTGTCAAGTCTGATCTCTATACATATGGGCCCTTGAGTTTCAAGTCCTTTTATCAAACTTCTTGCTTTTCTTTGAACTATTTTATAACACTAAAAGAAGTAGTCTTCCTTTCAGACTCTAAGGAACTCAATCCAATTCTGACTCTGAGTAATAACTGACCTCTTACTTAAAAAAAATAAAAATCCATGGTTATATACTGAATTTCCCCAGTTTTACTTAGAGCAGTTGGGTTTCATTATGCCTTTGAAACATCAAAGAGCTCTCTTCAGCTAAACAGTAGCAATGGTAACAATAGAGCATTATACAGACTTCTGAAATTACCCTCACAAAAGTGTGAAGGTCTTGTTTTTCTCTCAAGGAAGGCGAATGCAGTTTAAAATCCCTTATTTTTGCTTTTGGCCCATCTATTTAAACATCTGGATTTCTTTGTCAAAGCAAGAATTATTTCTTCTTGCCAGTGTTTTCAAACTGTGGGGTAGCATAAGGACCTGGTAGACATGAGGACTTCTTTATTTGAGATATTGTCATTAACTTACTAAAAAGTATAAAAGGCTTAGCCAACTCCAGTCTTCTCACAACCTAGCTCAGGTACTAGGAAAACTTTCTTAAAGAGCTGAAAAGGATATTAGAATAGAATTTAAAATTTATTTTATCTAGTCTATACAATTCAGTGATCAGGAATGAAAATTCAAGCCTCTGAACTCTTGAAAGAGCTGTACGAGTCATTTTAGGAGACAGACACTGCAAATCTACCACATTGACTGGATAGTCAGTCACTGGCTTCAAGCATTGTCTTAAAGACTAAATGGGAAACTCAGTTTGAGACATCACTGATGATTTTCTTGGTATACAACAAAAGTACAAACATGGAGTCAAACACCTTTAAGAGTATCTCTTTGAGAAAAACACAAGGTGCTTAAAGGAAAGGCAGGCTTGTAGCTGCAAATACACTGTCAAGTTTGAATATGGTCCTTGTCACACTCTTCGTGTCTGATCTTAGACAGATCACTGATACTTCTACATTCTTCCTGCAGAAAAATGTTAACAATGTCCAGTTCTCTATGTAATGATTAGAACATGATTTGAGAATCTTGGGCGTAATTTGTTCTGTGTTTATGGAAAGATTGAGTATCCTTTAACTAGAATCAAGAATAACAATACTGTATCTTTGCCACAGCTTGCTGTATTTAGAGGGTGGGCCTTTCCTTAATGCAGCTGCAGTGGTAGAAAATCTATTTGTTTTCAAGTTTTTGTTATTATCCCCCAGATGAAGGTCATTGTCACCAACGATCTGGATGGGTAGGTAGGGGGGTTTCTGCATTCTGAAGTTGGCTATCTTACCTAAAGCCGCATTTTGAGGTATTTTAAAAATTCCTTGAAAGGAATATGTGTTTTCATATGAGAGGTTAAAGAAAATTAAGTGCCTGGCTTGTAATGACATTCAGTGGGAATAGGAGTTCATAAAGGGATGCATGCCTAAGCCCCATTTTTCAATTAGAACTATGCCTACAATTCAAGAGCACCAACTTTCTTTACAGGTTTTTTCCAAGTCAGAGGAAATTAATTCCGATATTCTGATATCCCTCCACTGACTATAATGGGACTTCTGTCCTGTACTGCATTAGTCAATTAGAAAAGGGAATTCATATAGTAGAAGATGGCAGCAGGTATTCTCTTGAGATCAGGAGAAAAGACTTTTTTTTAAAGCATACATTCAGCAAGCATGCACTTCAATAATTTTAGTGTATGTGCCTTAGTCTTTAAATTATGTGATGTGTACAATTAGTAAAATAGGTCTGAATTATATGTCCAGCTTTATTTATCTTTGATTTCTCTGGGAATTTACCCAGGGACAGTTGATTACTCTTTATCAGTGGTCAGAATTATCTATTTAATTATCTATATAATCTATTTTCTTTGGAGTCACGAACTCTCAAAAATACTTCATAATTAAATTGTAAGCAAATACAGCACCTTAATTAAGGTATATGAGCACACCCTTTTTTAAATCCATGAAAACCTCTACTCTCCTGTGGGGGTAGGGGAGAATCTATCTGAAAGATGAACAGAAAAACAAATCAAAATAATAAAAAAAAATCCCTTTGCCTAATATCCAGATTTTTTTTTTTACTGGGATATAGTTGAATAAAACATCAGGCTTCTTCAGCAAGTAACAGCTTCTGACTACTCCCTGATGGATGCGCTTGAAAGCAAATGCTCATCCTTTGCTTACTGACAAAGGTGACCCTTTGATATTCTGAGTGCTTGATGCTGACAATCAAACCCTGAAATGTGTGTATGAATTTTATATGCTGTATAAAAGCGTGTGTGTCAGGGAGGAAGAAGGGGCATGGAGAAGGGAGGATACAGACAAACGCTAAAACAAATGAGGACCCACACTCAGATTTAAATGAAGACTTAACAAAAAGGATACTAATTTATATCCACAAGTTTAATTGAGTCTTTAACCTGTTTTCATGCCCTTGTCATTTAGTTCTATAGGTCAGAAGCTAGGAAAAGGAGAAATATTTCCATTCTGTCCTGTTCTCCAACTTCGTTTCTAAACAGAAGTTTGTGTTATATAACCAGGTAATCAAGGGTTTGTGAGACAGTAAATGCAATATAAAAGACCACACATTTATCTCTCAATATGACCCTTTTGAGGAAGGCTCCTCAACCAGAAAAATGTTTATGGGAAATGTTAGGCAAATCTGGCATTGAGTAGATTCTTCTTTCAAATAAGTATTTCTTGAAGTGCCATTAGTGAGGCTGTGAAGGAACAGCTCACGTGACCTGAATGCTGTAGCAGAATGCAGCCCCTTACAGAGGCCAAGCCAGGAAGGCAAGGATGTGGATTAGCAAATAATCAGCACATGTAGGTGGAGCTTTGCTTTGGAACAGGTGACAAGTCAGTCAGGATCTTGGGGATAAGAGGGCAAGCCAACACAAGACATCACATTAGGTATCTGCCACAGACTGCTCAAAGAGAGGAAGCAGATGCAGCCTCCCTTAGACAGATGGAGGAAACCCTGTGATTGCAGGTCATAGTAGTCTTGGGGGACTATAATCATTCTTATGTTTGCTGGAAGGGCAATATGTTTGTGGGCAAGCAACCAAGGCTTCTGCAGAACGTCCTAAGACAACTCCTTCACCCAGGTGATTGATGCGTTGACCAGAGGGTGTGTTATGCTGGACCCATTCATCATGAAAAAAGGAGAAGTGCTCAGGGATATGGAATGGCACTTTGCCCACAGGCCCCAAAGAGTCTTGAGTCAGGCAGAAAATTCTGGTAGAGTGAAGCATTATCCACAGCAGACAAAAACCAATAAATCAGGAACCTTTTAAGTAAATTGGACACTCTCAGTTCCATAAAAATAAAAATAAAAATGGATGCATCTAAGGATGGTGACAGTGATAAAATGTTTCTTTCTATAATGTCTGAAAAGTCATAGTCTTTGGGGAAGGTACCTAAATTCTGAAAATAGGGAAAGTCACATCAATTCAGGTTCAAGATCCAGCACAGCCTGTGTAGGAATGCATATTAATTTTGACTGGAGAACCTGGATTTTTTTGGTGAGAATACTTGTGTCTATGCTCTCCTAATTATATAATATCTAGTATTCATGAAAGGAAAGAATTCTCTCTGAAGCACATATAATTGCTGTGATACTATCAGTCTAAAAATTCTAAAGGAAATTGTTAATGAAATATTTCTGTAGGTAAAATAACAGATATTTATAAAGTGAATGGTGTAGATCCTGACAGGATCTACCTGCAAGTAGCATGAAGGTCAAGTTCACCTGAGTTTATAAATACCACAAATACACACACAAGAGTTTTCTTACACAGGTGTCTTTGCTTGCAAGGTGTGGGTTATGTTATTCTTATTCTGTGAGTAATTTTAGCCACTGTAAGCAGCATTAACTGTGCTTTAAGCAACTGACCTGAAATGTGTAAAACTACGTGAAGTGGAAAGGAAGTATGAATAAATGCTCTGACACGTCAGTTTGTATGCCCTTTAAATCCTCTGCCAGTGCCCCAGTCAGCTTGATTGCAAGGGCTGTTAGGTACAAGGAAGTATGCCAAAGAGCCAAAGGTACACACATATTGTTTGGTTCTGTCTTTTGGGGAGAACACGACCTTCCACTAATGACAACATGATGCTGAACACAAAAATTATACAACTGACTTGACTGAACTTGATGTTGCCTTCCAACATGAAGATATTGAATGGGCAAAGATGACCAATATGCATGCCAAAGATGAATAATGATCATTATGTGAGCCTGTGCAACACATTAAAACCTCCTTTGTTCCAGCAGACATCTAATGTGAAATATCACTTGATGTTTCACAGAGACAAAGTATGAAATAATGCCAGAGGGACAATGTTCCTATAAAGAGAGGCCATTTCAGCTGAGCTCTCCAGGAGCCCTGCCCTGTATCACATGGCATAAACAAGCTGGGGATAGAAGGACTGCAGTGTTCATCAAATGACTCGACTCCAAAATAAATAACTCTGTCGAGAAAACAGTGGGAATTATAATTCTAACATAAACATTTGCTAATGTTTCCCCCTTGTTTTTTAATATAAGTTTTTAACTTCCAGCTCACTCAGTTTTTTATTTCTTTACAATTTTTTTTGGTGGTTTTTTTTTTTTTTCTGTTTTGGGGTGGGTTTTTTTATGAAATTAGAAGATAGGAGAGAAAGGACTGATATTTTTTCCTTTTCTTTTCCTTCCAGAGGGCAATTCTTTCCTTTCCTTCATCTGCCGCCTCAGACTTTCATGACAACTACAAGCTTCACTGCATCCTGAAGTACTGGCAAGTGCATGCTGAGGTTTCTTTCATCCCATTAATGGTGAAAGCAAGCCACCAAGTCTGCATTAGCGCACACAGATCAACAGTAGGCATTCACATCACAACACATTTTCAGTTTGTGTTTTGAAATGTTACACTGACTGGCCTCAGCTCTCAACCTGCTGCTGCCCCACTGTGAACTGATGTTCACCAGTGAGGGAAATGGCAGCAAAAGAAAAGAGAGGCACGGACAATATATTTAATTTAATAAAGAGATTTTTCTAAGCTTTATGGTTTACTATATTTGGTAAGCCAACTGTAAACAACAAATGGTAGAGTAACAATGGTTGTCTTAGGCCTTACAGAGGGATTTTATTTTTTAGCTGTCCCTAGCCTTCAAAATTTATATTCATGATGTTACAGCTTCATAGTGAGAATGCTACTGTGTTAAACAAACATATAAGAAAGTAGTAATTGCAGCTCCAAATAACAGCGATCAAAATAATCCATAATCAAGCATGAACTTCACATGCAGTCTCTCCCTAGAGAGGAGATATAGTATGTTCAGCTGATTTTCTATAGCTGGAAGTCTACGGGCACACAATTCAGGACTATGTGCTGACTGCTAACAAGAGTAGAACTAAAGAAGAAATCTGTGCAAAAATGTGATCCAAAATGTAAGTACTGGTATGAGTGGGTAATTAGCATGTGGAAAACAAAATTGTTTTGTTTGGGACACAAGAATGAAAAATAAAAATTAATAGAAATATTGCCTTGAGGGTCCCAGGATTTGCTTGCTTCTGTAGGTGGAATGGGAATAAGGGAAGGAGGTTCTATATCTGTAAGTACCATCATGTGCCATTATGTAGGAAATGTGGTTTGTTTGAAACAGATGGTTGTAAGACTCTTATATTGTGTAATATATTTGGATACAAGGATGATGCCAAGTAGATTCACAATTATGATGATCGTAAACATTAACCATGCTGCATTTCCTGCCTTTTCATTTTCTGAATGACATCCTTGCCCATCCCACCCATGGCTCATTGTCTCCTTTCTTAGCCCCCGTTTGAAGGTTTTAAACCTGCAAGCTGTTTCTGGATTGTTGTCCTGGGCCTCTAACCTCTCAACTGTCCCTCATTACGGAGTTATCTCTATTCCGCAGGGACTGACACCACAGACAATTCTATCAGTGCCAATAAATCTTTCAAAGAGGAATACAAGACAAGAGTGTGTATGTGTGTGCAATTCAATATAGAAATGAAGGGCACTTGGGAAAGTCAAGTGGTGGAACATAAAATATGACTGATGGATGAGGAATAATGGAAGCGCAGGTGCGCCACAGCATTTGTTCTACTTTTAAGAGAATGACAAGTACTCAGCTTATTGAAGAGGGAGGCAGGTGACCTAATCATATAAACTGGGGCGGGAGGGGAGGAGTGAGAGGCAGGGGGAAAAGGGGCTAAGAACTCTGATTTCCTTTGTTTTCCAATCTCGGTTTTGAAATCTCTGACTTTTAGCTGTGCAGAAGGCCACTTACACTCCCTGTACATCAGTTTTGTCACATGCAAAAGGTTGGTCCTAATGCTTACAGTTCTTCTGGATGCAGAATGCAAAATCCAAACCCTGAGAGAGGCTATTCTAATAATAAAAAAATGAATGGAAAATTGCTTTGAGATACTCTCTGAATAAACAGAAGTTACAAGGGTAACTTTTAACTTTAGGCATTGCAAAAATAACAAATAGTCACTGTGCTTGGAACAGGAAACTGAAGGTAGCAAGCATGCATCCTAGTGCAAATTACAAGGCAAGGAAAACAAATACTGAGCAAGTGTCTGACAATAAAGGTGCATAAAGGATGTTAAAAGTGCAAATGGGGGAGTCATTTTGGTTTGAGTTTTCACATCTTGCTTTTTTGGGAAACAAAAATTTTAAAGATAAGTACAGAATACTAGCACACTGAAATCTGAGAGAAAGTAAAGATTTCTCTTGCTAGTTATCATGCCATCCAATTAAGATATGATACCTTTTAACCACTGGAGTAATGTTTCCCATTACTTCCTAAAATGCTGAAAAGGCATGGACTGTATTATATGACAGTAATTTTCTTTATTTAAATAGCCTCTTGTGTGTGCTCACAGCCAGATAATTTTGCCTCAGTATGTTGCTTAGTCCCTCTACTTGCAATGGCTTGGAGAGATTCTGCCTTTTGTTTCATTTGCTTCGGCTGAAATACACTGCTGTGCTTGCCCTCAGAATAGTTGTAGCCAGAAGTAAAATCAGACAAAAGAAAGAAAAACACTGCTGAAACTAACTATACTGTGATAAAGTTTAGTTCATCCCCTCCTCAAAAGCAGGGTCAACAGTACCTTAAATCATTCCTTGACAGAGGGGAATTCATCTTTCCAAGAGGTTCTTTCAACACCAAACAAAAAGATTCTGGGTTTGCCTAGAGTAACACAGTATCCTTTTTGCTTTGCCAAGCCACATAACTGGCAGGAATTTGACTTTATCTTCCTTGAAAAATGGAGCTGTCAGCAGAGGTTGATTGTTTATGATGGGTTGTACAGGTAGTAACATCAGATAGCTTGCAGGCGAGCATACTGCATGAACTATATGAACATCAATAAGACACAGCAAAAATAAAAAGTATGTCTGGAAGTTTCCTTTTAGTGCCAGCCAGCCAGAGTGTTACAAAACCATCCCACAATTGTGCCTGTTGTTACCAGGAAAGCAAGTTGGTCCTTTCCCTTGCAGACTGCCAGAAGCTGTTCCTGGGTTAATGAGTAAGATCTAAGACTTGTTCAGATCTTTCTTTAGTCTTAAATAAAGTGGAATCCTATCCCTTTATGTAACAATACTTCCAGGTTTGTGCTCTAAATTCAGTGATGCATGCTGGTACATGGACTTCATGTAGCCAGTGGGACTGCCATGTCAAGGCTGTCAAGTACATACAAATAGTAACTATACCTGTGAGTATAATCTTGGAACAGGGCAGATTTTTTTTTTTTTTCTTATTTTACTCCTGGAATATCGGACGATCTCTAGGAAACACAGCATATATTTATTTTTATATACAGTTGCACTACCACTTCATTATTTACCTGTGATTTAAAGCTGCATTCACCTCAGCCCTTTCAAATTGTACTAAGCAGCCTCATGCACAACTAGATATCTTTTAAAACCCAACTCAGATGTTGCAAATTTTGGCTAGGTAGTAGTGCTAGACAGTTCTCTACTTTGATGGTCATGTACTTCTTCTGTTTTATTTTTGGATTGAGTCTCTGCCAAGTGCTGCAATTTCTGAACCAGAAGAAAAGATATCTTCAGGTTAAAATGTCACTGGGCCCATCAGTCACACTTCAATGCATAGCTACAGTTCACAAGATATTCAGCAATGCAATGAATAATTCCAGTGTAGAACTTTTCTTCAAGTTCCTTATTATTAGGTCTGAGACTGGAGTGACTGGAGGTGTGAATTTCATCTCTTTTTAAAAAGGCTTTATTTCACAAATATACAGGAATGGAATTCAGGAATACAAGGATGGGTAATAAAGCCATCAATCTGGGTCAGTGCCACAGCAAACATCAACTTGTATTTATAACACTGCAAGTGTCTTCTTGGCAGCTGCACATCCTTGTCCAGTGAGATACAGCTCCATGTTTGGGCTGACAATGAAGTGTGCAGCATACAAAACTGGGGAGCACTTTTTAATAGCTGACAGTACCCACAGCTACCAAAAAAAAAAAAAAAAAAAAAAAAGGGTTCATATGTGCTTGGACAATTAACTCCAAAGGATGGGAAGCCCTGGGTTCAATGAATAAAGAGTATACAGGATATAGACAACAACAGTGCTCTGGTCTGTGACTCAGATAATGCTACAGCATTGTCTTAAGTACTGCCTTCAGCTCTGTCTTCAGAGAGACAACTTTTCTTTCCTATTATCCCAAATTTGAATGCATCCCCTTTTACTGTTCTTTCCCTACTCTCTAAAACTACTATGATGCAAATATGTTTTTTGTAGTTTAAACAGTTACAGGATTTTACAACTGTAATTTGGGTAGCTCATACAAATAATGTTGTTTTTTAGAATCTTTCACAACAAACTCCTTACATCTCAAATTTTGATGTAGATGTTTGGATTAAACAGATGTTAAAAAAAAAATGAAGAGGCAAAAGTGAAACCAGCATGAGTAAAAGATTTATTTTTTTTTGTAGCTTATATAGAATAATTTCTTTTTATGCTTATGATGTTAATGCCCACCAGTTTTAACCACTAAACACAAAAATCCCAGAAGGTTCATGTTTGCCTGTTTATATAGAAAGGCATAAGCACATTCCCTTTTATATACATGTATTGCTATTGTTTTAAAAGATTTTGCTGTTCACATTTCTTCTTCATATCTCTACCACTTTTAAGACTATACTTAAGGTTAACATTTAGTACTCTGAGAAAAAAAAAGCTTCACAACAATGTTCATAATCCTCATTTGCCCACATCAATCAAGTTTAATTGCTCAGATAAATTGCCTAGTTACCTCAATTTGGAGACATTTAGAAGTTTCTATCAGTTCCCCTCACACCAATCCTCAAATTTAATAATAAAAGCTGCTCTTCCATGCCTCTTGGCTAATTGTTCAGTTAAAAGAGTGTGAGCAGTTCTGGCATTTGAAAGATGTGTGAAAGGCCACTTGTGAACGGCTTAGGAACACAAAATCAATGACATTTATACATTATGTGTTGTTTCTATGCTTTACAACAGAAAGTGTAATAAAGTACAAAGAGGTGGAAGAAAAACTTTTTTAAAAAAGTACTATTTTTTCTCTCTCTGACTCTTGTTGAAACTGTCTCGGTTTTCTGGTCCAACTAGACCTTTTTCTAACTGTCTCTCAGCAAACTTATCCTGCAGGAATCTGCATTTCCCCATCAGTCTCTCTGAAGTCAATAGCTTGTACTCTAATTCTGCAGTGGAAAGAATGGGGGGCTGATCAGATTTAATGTCAAAATTCACAGTGACAATGAGAGACTGTAGGATCACCTCAGGATCATATGCTTTATCTTTGAACAAAAAGATCCCCATTACCTTGACCACACTCAGCATACTGTGAAACAGGAGAATGTGTGGAGGAGTCTTTCAATTTGTTGCCTTTTTTTTGTCCTTGACTCCATGTTTCATACCTGTTGTTTTTTTTCCTTCACTGTCTCATCTTCTGTTTTTGTTTTTCTCTCTTTAGGTAAACTTTCTCCCAACTCTTATTCTCTATCCCCATTTAGTGTCATTTCCCCCTCCTTTCCATCTTTATTCCTTTCTGTAAAGCTTCCATTCCTTCCATCTCTGTCTTTCTAGTTCTTTCCTCTTACTCTCTTCTGTTTTGGCATCTTTTCTCACCCTCTCATCTTCCTTCTCTACTTCTCCTCTCTGAGGGCTCTCTGCCTTTGGCCTTTTCCTGTAGATTGGGCTCAATGGTACCTTTCATGAATGCTGATTATCCTGGCTGGAGTTCTATAAGTATTACAGCAGCTGAGTAGCTCTTCATTTGAATCATGCCTTGCAGCCATTTAGCAGGAAAGGAGTGTTGCATCCAACTTTGACTGACAGCTGACTGGCTGGCAAGCAAAGCAGCCACCGTCTCTCATGGGAATGCTCAGAAGCTTGCAGAGGGAGATAAAATGTCAAACCACTGTGATCCGCAGCTTTTGCTAAGAGGCTTGAGAGATCAAACTAGATCAGATACAACCCCATTTTAGTTTGGAAAACCAAGCTGTATTGTTTCTGCTTTGAATGTCATCTGTAGAACAACTTCTGCATTCTGCAAGACATATTCCTATAGACTGTGGCACCTTGGGCAATATAGACTCTCTTTAGGCTCTTAACACAAGGCGCATTAGCTCTACAGCTCACATAAATTTTGTTACCTACATGGAGGTCTGCTGCTCATGGAGGTGGACGTTCTCAGAGTTAAGCCGTGACTTTTCTTTTCAAAAAATTTTTTTAACCCTTTCCCAACTGACAGCATACTTTGGGGTTAGAAATTTAAAGCTGCCTCTTGCTTCATAGAATATATGCACAGTGTGCTTCAACCATGCTTTGTAGTAGCATGGCTGGTGGTGTGAAGGTCATGTCACACAGTCCTCAGTGGCACCACGAAAACTCATCAGAAGATGTTTGCAGCATTGTTGTGTGCAGTGGGTAATAAAAAGGGAAACAATTACCTTTTTCTGGGCAGAGAGAATCCTCACAAAAAATGTAGGTACTGTGAATCTTAACTTATATCTAAACCTCTCCTGGTTTATATAGTTTGACTGCAGCAAAATTAGTGAACACGAGGGAAAAGACATATCCCAGTTTAAAGCTAGAAATCTACCCTATAATTAAACTGCATTATTTCCAGACACAAAATACAATGCAAAATCTTTAATAGAATTGCTGCTAGTGCTTCGCCATGGGACTTCCTGGTTAAATGAAGACTTGTTGATTACAATCTGAAGCTGAAGCGCACTAACTTTTCCACTGAATTACTCCTCAGCAGAAGCTGGGGACACAGGAACACAAACTAAAAGCTATAGCAGGCACTGTTCTTCACTACTTGCTACTGCTGGCTTTCCAGCACTTCTAAAATCAAAACATAGATGCACATGAAAGAAACTTACCTTGCCAACATATTGGTAGTCAGTTCCTGTGTATTCTTCCAATAAAAAGAACTGATTCCACATCCAGCTCCTTTTGGAACGATGGAGGTCTTGTCTGGTGTTTCCAGACAACACCAAAACCTTTTCCTCTTCTGGAAAGCCACTAGTCCTTTTGGATAATGGAGTTAAGAAGCTTTGGTGGGGCTGACCAGCCCAAAGCAGCAGCCAGAAGCAATGGTAAGTTCTCATCGTGGCAACACAAGAAGGTCTAAATAATAATTTTTTGTCTTGTCCTCAAATCTACTTTACTGCATTAAATCCAGTCTCATGTCTTCTTCCTTCTTTAAATACTCTTTTCAGTCTCAAAGGATCTCTGAAAAGAAAAATAAAAACTTTTTTAGCATTTCCAAAGGTACTTAACTGTCATCACTGCAGCAAGTAAGTCCACAAAGTAGCTGAGTAATAATGACTGTTGAAAATCTGGGCTGTTTCTGATTCAAAATGTTGCAAATAGTCCTTCAAATGATATGAGTGAATCTATATTGAGTCTAGGGAAGGAGTCATGATGTTTGGATTTAGGGTGCGTGTGGGACTCCTTTAACCCCATTTGCTTCCCTTCATCGATAAAGGCAAGCCAGATATTTCCAGCCTGATTAATTTCGGATTGGGGATCTTGATGAGGCTACCATATTACATTAAAGAAGTGCTAGCAAAACTGCACACTGTCTTCCCAGGAGGCATTCCGTTGTTATACTTATGGACTGAAGAGATTGGACTTAACTCCAGGATTTTTCCCTCACATTTAAGGTGTTTTGCCTTTGACTCTGTTTAGAAAGGTCCGGCTTAACAGGTTAGTGAAATAAATGTGTTTCTTCTTCAATATCTCATACATAATATACCTGCTTGTAATTGCATAGGAAATGGAGTGAACACTTTGGTTTTCTCATTATCTGCTGCCAGAATTTTGGATCTTTAAATACATAGTTATATAAGTAAACACTTTCAATAATAACTTGTAAAAATAGAAAACAAACTACAGCTACTTCATTGCTACCTGTGGGTGTTCAATAGCTACGGCTTCCTATTAATACTAAATATCGGTGCACCTACAAAATAATTACAACAATTATCTCTATCGCTGAACGCTGCATAATTTTCAACATGCAAAAAGCATGCATGTTTCCAGAGTACTGTGGATAGCTCTTGTGTTTTTTGAAAACCTGAAAGCTTCTATTCAAAAGGACGAAAATATACCATGTGTCTCAGGTAACCAGTCATACAAAATTACTAACGAACAGCTTTGTAACATTCTATAATGTGAAGCAATCAGAATTAGTTGACAGAAACATTCTGCAGCATATATTTTTGTTGTAAACACTTCATTTAATTTTTAGTTCAAACAGATCTATAACCTCAGAGAAGGATAATTTGATTAATTTTCATTTGCTTTCTCACTGATGCTCTTTGAAAAAAAAGTTTGGGGTTTTTTTTCAGTGTTCTGATCAAAACCAGATAAATCTTTCTGAACCAGCTCAAAATTCAATACAACATCTCTCAGTATTTGTAAATAAAGACTGTGAAATGACAATCTGATTATACGAAATTGAAGAGAAAAATTTTGTTTGTTTCATTGTGTTTCATTAAGCACTACTTGGATCATATTTTACTTTCAAAGGATCACACTGGATCCTTTGGATCTGATCCTTGGATCATATTCAACCGTCAAAGACCATTGTTTCTCCTATAATATGGGTTTGTCTCATTAAAGGTGTACATTAGACAAGATTTAGTCTTTGAGCTATGCTAAAAGAGTTACAATACGTGCAATACCTCAGGTTAGCTACTCTTCTGGCTGTTGTTGTTCTTGGTAATAACTTGTATGAAATAACTCTCTTAGAGTTCCTGTTAGTAAATAATTTTCTATACAGAAATACCACTTAGCTCTGATATGAATAGAAGGTAATGGAACAGGACTGTTCAAACAGTATTATTTTAGTGTTTCAAAAGGTAAAATACTGTTAAGACGTAACTTCTGCGTCAGAGGGAGTAAGATTTTTAGCATTAACAGGAAGAATGTAAATACTGCAACTAATTTTGACACAGTGTGCTTTCTTCTGGAGAGGAAGGAAGGGTTGTAGTTAGCTTTCTTATTAGCGAGGGAAATACAACTCTCCTGCAGGTCCTGGGAGCTGTGTTCACTCACAGCTTTGAGAGCTTGTGAGAGAGACACAGACCCCTGGGTGCATTCACACATACAGGTAACCATACATGCAGAGAGGACAGCAAGAACAGAGCTGCATTCACAAGACCTTCCCAGAGGAGGTGCAGGAAAAGCTGGCATGACTAAGCTTTACAACGTGTTCAACAATTGCTTTCAGTGCAACTGATGGAGCAGTGGCAAACTAGTGTGCAGGCTGCTAGAGCAGGACACAGGCAGCAGATTCAGCAGATTCAGGCACTAGGATAGGGAGAGCTGAGGTGGCTTTAACCCTCTCCATGTCTCTTTTCTCCTCCTTCTGAACCCTTCTGTAAGGTCTTGTTCTTTATGGCTCTGCCAACATCGATTATTACTCAGGCTCTCATTGGACTGTATTCAAGTGGACATCTTCCTTCATGTGATATGGAAGAGGAAATTGTGTCTCACACATTTCTGACTTCCATTTTCTTGCCAGTTTGCTTTGAGGGGAGGTCGGGACCTGCCCAGGTGAGTTAAGTACTGCCCCAAGCAGGGGCAGGCCTGGCGAGCTGCCATGTATGAGATGGACATATCATCAGGATGATCTGTGCTTGGAGGGCAGACTTGGAAAGATGGATTAGACAATGATTCTGGCTGTGCACATGTCTTCCCTCAATGGGGAGGCAGGGTCTGAGGTAGGGAGTGCAGCACATGAGCAAACCTACCGCTTTGCTATTAGTGACGTCTGCATGGATTTTTTGAGGCTTAAGGGAGTGAAAATCATCACCTCACAGGCTCCTCTAGTGCTCATCCCACCACCTCTATGGCCAGATCCTGTGGCGTGGCTCCATACCTCTGCTCCTGCACATAACATATCCTGAGAAATGCTGCCTGGAGCAGCATTACCTCGACGGGATTTGTGCCAGACTTTTAAAGGATCAGTCCTTCAAACACCAATTGCCGGGAAAGAATTATTCCTGTGGGGGAATTTTCTGCTCTTGAAGTCAGCTATATTTTACAGCTCTGATGTCACAGGAAAGGTTTTATAGTGCCTCATGCTGAATTATAGCTTACAAGAATGATATCATAGCTGTGAAATGCAGCCTTTTACTCTTCCCCGCAGAGATGTGTCCAAAATGCTGAAATAAGGGCATGATCCCGTAATGGCCTTCTTGACTGCGTAGCCTTCATGATGCAGCAGAGCAGCTAAGCCCCAGCAGCTTCCCTGTGAGTGGCAAGAGAGGAGACACACCTTTACAGACCCTGGCTTAAGCATGCAACTGGGTAAGTACCAACTGCATCCAGGGTTTCTCTGCCCGATCCGTGCTGATTACTCTTTGATGGGTCATAGTGATAAATTCAGTAGAGTGAATAAAAAGGACAGAGCAATACACTCTGAGCTGAGTCTTTAGTAGAGTGAGCTCTTGTGGCTCTTAAATGCCATTTTGTGCTCCAGTCCCAGCGTCTCACGCTCCAGAGAGATCTCTACAATGGAATAGTTTTTCTTGTGAAAGCTCTCTTTATTTTGAAAACAAGTCATTCACCAGAGATATTTTATTTTCTTTAAGTGTAGATGTGCAAATATAACTGATGGGACCTAGGGATGGGGACTAAAATTTGTTTTCTTCACTTTGCACAAAGACAGGTAAAAAGAGGCACTTTAAACATGACATTTCTTGCAACCATCAGCTGGTCAGGTGGCTGGGGAACTTGCTGTGTAATCAACTGTCAAGAGCGAAAAACAATTTTAGTGTACAACAGCCTCAGACAACTCACTTAGCTCTGCCAGCTCAAATATATAACAAATCTGGGCTTTTTACAAAAAAAGAAGGAATGTGCACATCCAAGCTTAAAAAAAATCCCTGACTAATTTTAGCTATGGTCATTGCTAAGATAAAAGCAATGTCACTTGCAGCCACAGAACTTTCTTCAGTGCGACAAGCTGCAGATCTGAAGTTTATGTTCATGCTTCTTTGAAAGATTTGAACTTCAGACAATTGCTTTATCACTATAAATATAAATTTCAAAATTATTTCCCCCAGGTGATAGTAGTCATAGTCAGCCTTTTTATTCACCCTCTCCAATACCTCATTAATGTAATGTCTTAATGTGAGCTCAGTGCAAATTTACACCCTTCCAGAGCAATATCCAAGTACTTCAGCTATAAATCAAAAAGGAAATGCATCCATTGGAGTTACTCCTATGAATCAGGGAGCCCTGCCCTGAATGTGCCTTTCTGGCACAGTGACAGGCATCAAGTACAGATTCCTGACATGAGGAGCCCCAAAGAGGTTCCACCCCTGCTCCTGCTCAGTGCTGTGGGTTGCAATGGTCTTCCCAGCTGGTTGTTAAATAAACCAGACTAGCAAAGAGCCTTCCCATGAGAAGCATCAGCAAGGAGAGGGAAAACAGCTTTTCCTCATTCCCTTCTGTTCAACTCCATAGAACTCACTCCATCAGCAGACTCTCAGAGGAATGCTTTATAAAGCATACTAGAGTCTGGACTTTAGCATAATTTCTTTTCTGAACCCATTCATTCAATTATATTTCTGTATGAATTTATACATCCTGGATGTTATGGGCTGCTGATAATTAGATTTTAAATAGCTTCTAAATAGGCTAGCGACCATTGGTGTCTCTAAAGTTTCTGATACAACCTTTATTTAAACAGAAGTGCCAGTTTAATAGATCCTTTATTCCCTGGTCATTGAGGTACACTTTCATGGTTTGAGCACTGCATACAAAGCTTTGCAGATTTAGATTAAGGTCCATTAGTGCACTGTGTTTTGATTAGAACATCAACTGTGTTTTGAAGAACTGATAATACACTGCTATTCTTGCACAGAAACTGAATGAGGAGGTGAAAGTTAACACTCACTTTGGCATAGCATATAGGAAAATTAGCATGGGACATGTTTTATGGCTTGAAGCTTGCTTATTTATTTATCTATTTCTGTGACACAGCAAATTGCCTCAATCCTTATGGAGTTTTCTTAAGTTCTTGGAGAAAGATGCACAAAGAAAGAGAATAGACCCTACTCTCTCATTCTAGCAGGTTACACTATGAATGCACAAGTATATGTACTTAAGTGCCCCCAAATCAGGTCTAATTTAGAGCTGTTGCTAGAAAGATACAAACTAGTTCCTGACTTCATCATCATACAAAGTGTTTACCAGCAGTATCTTTGGAAGGAAAGGAGGGTTCTACCCTGGAAGCTCTAATTTATATTAAATTTTGTAGATATGTGGAAACACATTAAAAATATTCTGCCATCATTTTCTAGATGCTTACCCAACCAGCATCAATTAAGTCTGTCAGGCAAACTGAGCCTGCTTAAATTCCAAACAATTCTACAGAGCCAAGTGGCAGTTGACAGTACCTGGACTGCAGGATCTGGATTCACAGCTTCCCTGTGCAGGAGAGTCACTTTCCAGTCCCACAGTGAGACCCTGCAGCGAGAGGGATTCTCTGTACTCAGGCAGTCTCACTGGAAGGACTCACCCCTGGATCAAACATCACATGCAAGTGCTAAATCTGTCAGCTCTGAGACAGGGGAACACATCAACAACTCACTGTCAAAGTCTGAGGAACCAAAGGTGAGGAAAGCATTAATGAGGGAGGAGAAAAATGGCTAAATAGTGACTTCTGCATTTACTGTGTCAGATGTGAGAGTCTGGGATATGGAATGAGGCATTCTAGGTAAGGATCTGATCTGTTGCTTGGATTTTACTTTATTGCAAAGCCAAGACAAAGGAGCAACGTCCAAGACCCTAGGAGAATTTGAATGAGTCAGACACCCCAGAACCCTAGTGTCCTTGGGGCCATACTATCTAATGTGAAGAATGTGATTCTGCTAGCCTGGGGGCAAGATTGCAAGTAAATGATTAAGTCTTCAGGAAAATCTGCAAAAAAATTACTTTCTTACCATGGAGAGGGAAAGGTTAAAGTGATATTAGCCCCACAAAGAAAAAAAGTATCCTAGCTAACTTCAAAAAACAGAAGCTTCCAAATTTATCATATCTCTTCTTTTCAGTGTCATATTCATATATATTAATAAATCATATTAATACATTTTCAGATATAGCAAATAATTTCTTGCTGGATATTTTCAGTAATAGCTAAGTTTCATGTGCTCAGAAGCTGTAACACTGGAGACATTTCCATAATTGACTTGGATTTAAAATGCTGTTGTTAAGTTTGAGCTTACTTTACAATTATGCCTCTCTTATGACCATTTCAATCTGAAAGTCTTCATCTAATAATTTTCTCAAGTGTGAATAAGCTTTTACAGCACTGAAACCCAAATACTTTTTTTCTTTATTGTCCACAAGGCTTGCCTTTGTAAATATCAGTCACAAATGGAACAAAATGTCACTTTTCCAATGTAAAGATAGCTGATGAAATTTTAATCTTCTGAAATCTTCTTTTATATCTTTATTATATAAACCCATATACTCTAGCAATCATTTCTGTAAATACACCACTGAAGTAACGAAACAGAACAGAGCCAAGAGAGAATTCAAACTGAATGATTTGTGGGTTTAAACTAGAGGTACTTTATGAAGACATCAAGTACACAATGTAATTGCAGTCAGCAGCCGTTGATTATAGTGTCTTTCAAAGTCATTTTTTTATTCAGTTCTCTCAGCAGGAAAAAAGGTGCAGAACTATAAAAATAACTAAATGCAGCAGAAATACTAAGATAACTACTACCTCCATCCTGCACTGGGAACTATTAACACGGTGTTTTTTGTACAATACAACTGATTTAATCCTAGTGGACCTAGTGAGAGCACCAGGCCTCACAAAAGCACACACTGACAAAAGACGGGAAGTGAGAAGTGTATCTCCTTCTTCAGTTCAGGAATGGCCATGGCAAAAGATGACTGTATGAATTTATTCAATAGCTGGTGAGTGAACTGATGATGGTGTTTGTCTGTTCTCAGAGATTTTTTTTTTTTTTTTTTCACCTGGCATCTGAAAAGAGCCTTAGTGTCATCGTGTTCCAGAGATGCCCACTCTCAGTCTCTGTAGTTAGCCACACTGGGAGTTATCTTTTATCCACTGTGCAAAAACAGTCTCAACACACAAGATGGAGGAACGGCACAGAAAAGGAAATTTTGTTTTCATTGTATGGCTCCATTAAGTGACATTTCTGTGCTCATTCAAGATTATCTCTGGAAGGGCTGGAATCTTGACCTAGATTCTTGAGGCTTACAGAAGTATTGTAATCACTAGGTTATTATTCTTCCTTTCTGTTGGAAGTCCAAGTCATCCGACCTGTGCTCTAAGCACCACAAGCAGCTCTGCTGCACATACAGGCTGGACATTGGTGTGGGCTGAGTGGTGTATGGACACAGTAGCTGGAGCACCTGGAAAAGGAACTGACATTGCCTGGGTCTGAAGGCAAGAGCAGCAATCTCATGTAGGCATCACAGGCTGGTCACCTCTGCAAGGAGCGCTATGGGAGAGGAAGGACAGACACAGCCCTAGGTGATCCTGTCCTCTTTGTGAGCTACCTCTGGGTGGCACTAACACGGAGCAGGAGTTGGTCTTGCAAAAGGTTTCCAGCTTCTTCTGCCTTTTGCAGGTGATGTGGGGACAGGCCTCCACAGCATTGCAATGTCCCCCTGCAGCAGGAAGCACCCTCCTAATGCTGTGTTCTAATCTAAACCAGGGACAGGTATGTGACTAGCAGGTACTACAAACTAATACTGTAAATTATATTAAGTTGTTCCTTGATAGAAGACTAAAACAGCCAAGCAATCAACTATGTTTAGTAGAAGAACAAATCAGCAGTGCTCCTACTGCTATGCATATCTGATATGCATCTTTTTTATTCCTGATGAATACCTTCATGGCAGAGGATAGCAGATGTGCATGGAACTACAGCCAGAGTTTCCAGCAGTACCCAAAGTAACTCTGAAGAAAAGAAAATGCTGTAGGAAAATCTTATTTCTTGTTGCAGTACTTGATATCAAGTCTGCAGTGTTGTCATCTTGTTGAGCAAGCTACTGCTTTTCTCAGACATGCAATAAGCTACTATCAAATTATAAGACTGTGGTTTTCCCTGACCCTTTTTAGTTATTTAGGTATGCTAGAACAGACAACCAGCAGGCTCTTCAAAATAGGCATGTTGTCAAGAAGAGATTCAGGCTATATTATGCATCCAAATTTGATGTCTGAAAAGGAGTGTAGCCTTCCTATCCAGATAACAGAAAGACTCTAAGGTGACCATTAGTGCCTAATTGAAAGTTCTTTGTCCCCACGGAAAAAGCTACATGGTCTGAATGCCTGTTGTGTTTCTGTTTAGACACTGGAATTTGGAGGTCTCCTAGACAGGCTCTTAGAAGTGATCAGTGACATTTTAGGCTTTTCATTGTAAAAAAAAATAAAAATAGAGCTTTTTTAAACAAGACTCCAGTCTGAGAAAGGTATGGGATGCCACCACTCAAAAATATCTGGTAAGGAAACTATTAAAAATCTTTGGATACATTAAAGAAAAAACTGGTCAGCTTCTCCCTTAAAACTGTTTCTCTCGTTCTAGGGGAGATACCCTGTTTTGCTTTATTCTATGCACATTCAGCCTACCATTTATTAGGTATCTATCCTCATGCCATCTGAGGAATATTATCCACAAACTCCCATAAATAAAACAGAACCACCGGCAACAGATCCTTTCTGTGCTGATCAGCAATTACTCAAAGCCAAAGTGTCAGCGATACTCTCCAAACACAGGAGAAAAATCTGGGCTTGCAGATGCTTTAGTGGCATTGCAGTTCTCCCTCAAGTATTGTAGTGTGATAATGAATGCAGAGGCTTTACTGCCACATGCATAGCCAGGAATAAAAGAAAGGAGGAGGTAAGGCATCATTTTCAATAGGCACAGGCATATCTTCTCATCAAAGACTGACTATTTTTGACAGTAGCAATTAGGCAGTTCAATAACAGACACAAGTAAAAGAAAATTCTTTGACAGGGGTGTTCTGGATGTGCTTTGGGCAGCATGTATATTGTTGTGAAATATGATATTAATTGCTAAAATCCTGAATTATTTCCTTCAGAAGAAACCCAGATATCCTAACAACAGAACCATTTTAGCAAGTGAGGGCAAACAGGTATGCAGAGTTCTAATTTAGGCATGTTGGAACTTATGTACTTTTCTTATGTATGAAAGAGATTATTCAATTACAACTTTCTGTAACTTCACATTTCTAGGATAGCCACAAAGCCAAATAGGATGGATGCTGTCTCTTTCTTTTTTTTCCTTTTCTTTTAGTGACCCTAATCTTTTCTGCCTACAGTTCCCTGCTACAGGGGCTCTCCTCTCTACCCCTGCTCCCAGTGTGCCCTATTTCTTCTGTGGCAGAGCAAAACACTTGTCCTTCTTAAGCAGTTTTCTATTCACCAGCTGCTGCTTGCATCTCCCTTTCTGCTAAAGGCTCAGTGCTCAGTGTATTTTTCCTGGCTTCTTGACAGAAACATACATTAATTTCCCACTCTGAAGTTAGGCAAAAACAAATGAGGTGGGACATAAAGTACTGGAACCTGGGCATGATAAAAATAGCTAAACTTTGACTTTGCATTTGATTGTCAGGAATTTTCTTCTCTCTCATAGACTTTCATAGCCATTTACCAATGTGAAATGGGTGCAGTGCTACCAAATCAGAAATGCCTGCAATGCTCAGCTCATTGTGGGCAAGCGAACTTCATTTGTGAAAATATGCTCAACTATATTTCCCAACTAGAAAATACAGAGATGCCCATTAAGACTGATTTCATTACGAATGTGCTAAATCTAAAAGAACTGTAGATTAGGAGGTCATGTCTCTTCTTTGGTGAAAAGGTCTGTTATTTCTTTGATCAAGATAGTAACTGGCTACACTAAAACACTCTATAGTCTCTAAAAACTTCTTAATGTTACCCTTATTAACTACACAGCTTAAGAAGCTGTAGCAAGACAGCAGAGCTAATGAAGATGGGCTGGCCCCCCTTCTTAGATTTTTTGATCCTACTTGTGATCCTGTTAAGCATCTAGGAGATCTTCTCAAGCAGGGCTAGACTGGATGGCAGAGGGTGGACATAGCCACGAGGATAGTCCAGGAGGACTAGCATGAGGGAGCAACTGCAGCAGCATGAGGGAATGACCACTTCTGAGTGACTTCAGAGTTATTAGGACTGAATAATGAGTATTAAAATGGGAATAAGGTGTGCTTGTGTTTCATTCAGTGTGAAAAAATACCTTGCCATGCTGGGAGGGATATTCTAGCAGTTTGACAAGTAGGACATTCTGTTTCCAGAAGGATGATATTTATTCATTGTTCAAGTGCATGGCAGGAGTAGCTACACTCAACCTGTGACTTCATGTGAGGCAATAAACTTTACCACTTCAGTGTGTATTTTCAGCCATGATGACTCATTATTTAACTGAGGTTTTGTGAACAGTGAGTGATGCTTCTGAAACTCTTGAAGTTTCTTGAATAGCAAACATGCATACTTGCTTTTCAAATCACTAATCTGAGAGGTGACTTTCTTCTTTGAGAAGGGCCTTTTAATAAGTTTTTGCTAGTAATTTTATGTTTCTCAGAATATGAAAATGTATAAAAGAATAATGTTACTTGTGACTGAACAGCTTCTGAAGTATTTAATAATGCCACTTATGTCACTATTTCTTTGAAAAACCTTAATGAGTTGCTTAATTATAAACACTGAGGAAATTTGAATGGCACAATTTTATTTTTTTTTTCTCTTAGTTCGCACAGCTCTGTATACACACATTGTGAAAATCAAATACTATACAGGTGACTAACATTTTGCTTGTATTGTTAAAGCATACTCCTCTGGTGAGGAGTTTTCTCTGGGCATTGAAACCAATAAAATGTGTGAATGGAAAAAAAAAGAAAAACCTGACAACAAAATCAGGAAAGACTGCAATCTGACTTAAAACAATTGGTGCTTCTGGTATTGCTAAATTCTTTGCAATTACATGTGGAATCTCTTTGGGATATAGAGAGTTTGTTTTTTTGCAAATGGAGTCTGTAATGGAATTACTGAAATCTTCCCCTTGTGCAATGGGGACTTGAATATGGTGCTTTATTTTTAAAATCTGTTCCAGACAGACTCTTTTCTATTGTTTTCCATGTAAGGGAACTAGAGCCATCCTGCAACTCTTAATGATATTGTTAATGTTAAATAACTGTGTTCGTCATATGCAGCAAATTGGGAATTAGAAGCTTCTAGGACAGCTCTGCTTTTATGTTTGAGACAACTGAAGGAGCTAATACTAAAAATACAGAACATATGATTCAAGAGGTTGTTCTCAGTCCAGCATTCAGTAGAACATTGCTCTGTGCAAGCCAATGAAGACAGCAAAATTGGCCTCTGCCCCCTGGAGTTTTTGGTTTTGATTCTGAATTAATTCCATGGTGTTGCCAGGATTGACAGCCAAGATGAAAAACACTGGAGAAGTAGTTTGGGAGGAGCAGAATTGAAAAAAATATTTTCTGTATAATTAGAGCTTTTATGCCTGTAAACAGATGTCCCTGTATAAAAAAAAAAAAAAAAAAAAAAAAAAAAAAAAAAACAAAAAAACAAAAAACCACAAGGAGATACTAATCTGGACAAGAGAGACTTACTTCTGTTTCAGAAAATTCTTTTCATCAGGCATTCCACTGAGCAGTTAATGTTCAAGAAAATTATTTCCAGTAAGAAAAGAAATGTGACCACCTGAGGTGCCAGTACAATCTCTCTTGCTTCCCTTCACATCAGAGAGTGGCAAAACATCTATTCCTCCATTAATGAAAAGACCCCATGTATCTTAAATATTTTCTTGAGCCAAATCTAAACTTCTCTGATACTCTTAGAGAGAGCACTGAACAGAAACAATCAGCCATAGTCTTGTTCAAACTGTTAAGAATTTTGTGTCAGTAGAGCCAGCAAGTCACTCTTAAATTTTTAAAAATGTTTCTTAGTTCTACTATTGCTTCTTTCAATTTTTTGTTCTGTTACCTTGATTTTCATTACAAGAGCTTAAATGACTGAAACTTAAATACGACTTGAAGTGACTAAATGTTTGCTGACTGTATCCAGAGAAATTCATGCTTTTGCAACAAAAAACGCAATTAATTAAATCTCAAACATTTCTAAAAATTGGAGTTACTTGCACTCATAATATGTTCCACTTCAGTATCTTTAATATTACATGCACTTCTAGTGCATTTTGACTGTCATCAGCTTGGGCTGTTTCCTTCTGGAGAGATAAAAGCCTTCTTCCTGTCAGGGTCACTTAGCTTTGATCCTAAAGTCCTCCCAGTTTCTGCTTTCCTGTTTCCTGCTCACCTCTAGTTATGGGCAAACTGATGTAAGCTGAAAATTGTCAAACTGTGCTGCAAACATGAGGGTTTATTCACCTAAGGTACCCACATAATCTCAATTACCAAGGAGTTTGATCACTTAATAATGTTTACTGTATTTATTCTCAGTGTAGTTCTGTGAGAATTATAAAGCTACCATTCCTAAATTCTATAAAGTGAATGTAAAGACCAGGCCTTCAAAGGCATTTAGAAACTCTTGCTGCAATCAAGTCAATGGCATTTAAGCCTCTTATGCCCTGACATTTTAGACCTAATGCAGAAACAGAGGACTATATGGACACCAAAACTGAACATGGATAAAATCATAAATACATACACATTTCTTTTTCATTACTCTGTAAGATTTAAGGTTTCTCTAAATAAGTCTTGAAAACTTTGTTTTTAATGATCTCTTCTTAAAGGAGCTGTAAGACATCTACAGTTTTATGACATCTTTTGCTTGGTGGATGAATACAAGTTTAAAAACCAAATTGAGGTTACACCAGCAGATTATTAGCTCTATCTACACATTATCTATTGAATTGTGTTGTGACAATATGTTGTTTCTTCAGTTGCATAACAAATCCATAATTTTTCTGTTTTAAACCAGAAATTAGATTCTTTCTCCTATTTAAACCCTTCCAACTTAGCCACCACACACATTGGGTACACACAGGTAATGTGAGGGGAATTCTTCCCCAGAATTATCTGCCTCTTCTCCCTTCTCATAATCAGCAATTAATACTCCTTTCTTCTGATTTATTGCAAGCTGTTTTAGCTCGTAGGTGGTAATATGACTGCTCTCCAAGTATGGGCACTTGTAAAGCAGTAGGGATTACCCAAGATTCAGTCCATCCATAAAAATCAAGATTAAATCTACTTCAGTCTAAGATTTCTGGTTTTAGGTGTTCATTTATTTCTGTTTATAAATGCCTGAAGTTTGTCAGAAATGTGATACATTGTCACTTAGTACCATATTCCAAGTGTTGAGCTTACATGTATGTATAAAAATATATGTATTTAAATATATATATAAATATTTAAGCCTGTACCTGTGTGCTATACACTACTACCTAAACTGATAACAGCTATTGTAACCCTACTATTGTTGGTAGGAAATGAACTTTAATTTCAGTGCTGAATAGCTCAAGTGATTCCTTGATGTGAGTATCCAGAATAGGATGGAGGCTTAAAACCACAAGTCACAGTTCCTTGAAATGGAAGTGTGACTCTATCAGATGTGAACAGCTTGAGAGAAAACCTCAGGTGTTTGAGGGAATAACATAGAACACTTTGGCTTCAGTTTATTTGGCTATAGCTGAAAAAAGAACAAGTAAGAAGAGTTTTACTGACATAAGCATTGATGTAATTGGCATGTACAAGACTGCATCAGCAGTACCAGTGTGAGCACAGCTTTTATAGCCCTGAACCTTAGAAAATAAGATGTTACCATTGCTACTGAAAATTTGCAGATTTAGTTTTACCTTAACACAGGCCACTTCAGGCTTTGCTGTTCCTGAGCCTACATTAGCTTGTTTTGGCTGAATCAGCATTTGCACAATAGATGACAAACATTCAGCTTATTTTTGGTGTTATCTTCACTCTGTAAAATTTCTTGGTTCTACCCTAAAGAAATTACAGCATGCATGTTGTTCCAACACCCCTTCCTTAAGTGATTAACTGGTAACTAAAGTTGGGCACCAATTAAAAAAGTGGTTTTAACAGACTCTGTAAAGAACTCAAGCAGCTGCATGACTAAAGATATTCCTCCCAGAGAAGAAATTAAGGTGCTAATTATTTGCTGTTGCTACTCATAAGGATGGTGAGTGTGATATAACAAAACGAGGTAGATACCAGAAAGTTGGTGAGTAACAAATTGGGTTATACTACTAATGGGAATTAGCAATAATTGGATAATGCAAACTAATGCAAACTATAAATATTAGCATCATTGTAGCTGGACTTGGAATAACCATTTGATTAATTTTGATTTTACTGTTGAAATAATAATTAGACTAACAATAAACTCTAATTGTCTGCATAAAAGGTGTGTCCTCCTGTGCTCATAATGAGATTTTGACTGTAATACTTTTTGTCAGATGGGCAATTTTTATTCAGCAGAAGTGTGGAAAAAGGGAAAATAAGTGCCAACGAGGAGAAAGAGGAATGGCAGCAAAGAGGCTTGTAGCTTGGCAGTGCTTCAGAGCTGGGACACAGCTGGTTATCCAGCTGTGATCCTGGGATACAGCCAGACAAGGACAACTCAGGGCACACCCCTCAGATGTACCTTTTCATGCATTTATATTAATCTTGTGCCAGCAGCACTCTGACATGCCGACCGTCAATGCAGGGGTTGGGTTCCAGCCCAGCAAGTGATTTGAGTGGGTGTCCCTCCCCTGTGCCATCCTCTCGGAGCAGCCTTGAAAGGAAGGGCACTGTGTGCAGTCATGAGGGCTGTGATTGCTCTCTTGGTGACAAGATAAGTTTTGCTCTTGAAGCAACCCCTATTCTCAGCAGTTTTGCACTGCAGGGACAAGCCCCATGCCCAAACAGAGTGTCAATTCATTAGTCAAGGCTGACTGAAATTTGCAGCTGCACTTCAGAGGTGCAAGTCCGTATGGAAGCCTGAGGGAAATGTGGATGAGGGTGACTTTAGGCAGCTTTGCTTTCTGCCATGCTCTGGGGCCTGAAGTGGCCTCTGACAAAGTCCAGGCAGTCCTGAGGAGCTCTGTAGCCACCACATCAGCCTGGGTTTTGCAGTTTAGCCTCCACCTCTCCAAATCCAAGACCATCCTTGGACATGCACCCATGGATGCATAAAGTATGTGAGCAGAACTGTTGAAATTCAGTTCCTGCAATGAAGTCTGAGGGAATGTGTCCTTCTTGATGGTGTCTGGGGCTTCTTAAGTTTCTTTATCAGCTTCTTTAACAGACCCTCTGGTAAATACAGGGAATCTGGGAGTGATGGCTGGATCCCTACTCATATCCAATCGCAGCAAAGGGTGTGACAGACAAATTGGTTTCCTCAGTCATAGGGAAAAGAAAAAAATAACATGCCTCATTGCTCTTGAAAGCTAAACAGGGAAAGAGAGCATTTCACTTCAGTGGAGTTGCATACCCATTGGACTGACATGTTGGGGAAAGGGCCAGGATGCAGCTCCTGTGGGGACTCCCACTTAAAAGGTACTCAAATCACGAGTCCTGAATAAGCATACAAAAGAAAATGAGTTGCATTCAAGGAAAAAAATGGCAATGTCTAGCCTGCTATACCATTCCTTCTCAAGTGGGGGAGTATGGTATATCATCCCTGTTTAAACCCTGCATAATTTTTTAAGCCTAACATTTGGATTTATTAATAGTACAGCTTCCCTCCTCCATTCCCACAAGAAAAGAATTCAACCTTTTTTTTTTTTCCCAGAAGCTGCATTTTTATGCATACTTATGGGCAGGCAAGGTTTGCAGAAGGTGACTCCCTACAGAAAATGTGTGGCTTCTTAATGTCAATTTGTTTCTGCATTTGCTGGAGGACCCTGTAGTAATCTGGATGAATACTTGCTGTAAATTAATAACAAGATATGATGTCCTAGAAAGCATACACTAGCATAAAACATGAGGGAAAAAGAATCCTCATTCCATTTTAAATTAGCCAAGCTGTTACAAAATGGAGATATTTCCCTTTGTGTTCTGAAGTAATTTATAAGGTAGGATTTTTTATTACAGCTGTTTGGTGAGTGGGATGGGAAAGAGACAGATAATGGATGAATGTGCTTTTCCTGACATGGAGGGATGTAAGCACAGCTTGTGGCTGGGGGTGAAAGGAAGATTGTCAGTTGGTCTATTGTGCAAAATTTTGACAGACGTCTATGTAGTGTAGTGTGGAATCTACACTTTTTAAATGTCTATTTCTTTTTCTGGGTATATGTGAACATAACACTTGTATTAGGTGTAAAAGGAATGATATTAAAATGCAAAACTGAAGGAAGAAAATCAGAAATAGAATAGGTCACTATTTTGCTTCTGAACATTTCAGAGCCTGGGAGGAAGGGGAAAGAAATGGCAGACAACTTTGGTTTGGTCAAACAGAATTTCCTTCTGGGTTTAAGGAGTGTGTGCTTCCATTGCATCTTTCTCACTCACTCTGAGGAAAGGTACCCTATGAACACTCCAGGTATCAAATCCTATTCCTCATCCTCTTGGCTGGGTAAAATCAACCTTGTGGCTGTGGGTCAGTCCTCTTCTGCCTTTTCCCTGCAGCTGCACTTGTTTGGTCATGATTAGCTTTTTATCCTGAATTGCCTCTAATTACACTTTAAGGCTGTTTTATCCTACTTTTTTTCATCCTAATAGTAGTAGGGAAAAATCCATCAATTCTATTTTAGACAAGGAAAAAGATCTGAACAAAATTTTAAACTGTTTTTTATACTTACTGTTATTTACAGGCTTGATCTCCAGCCCCATGCCCCAGCTCATCTCAGTACCAAATCACATTAAGCCTTAACGGGAAAATCTTTAGGGTGAGATCATAGTCCTGAAGACCATCCCATGACTCTTCTCCTTTTTAAAATAAAACCAGTTTGTTCCTAATTTAGTTTGTGAAGCAAGGACCATACTTTCATTCAAGCTGCAAAATCCAGAGACTGGTGGAACTCTATGTATTTCCCAGGGAGAGATTTTTACATGGTCAGTTTATGTTCCATCTGAAAAAGAAGCCATGTGTCACAAGGGGTATCATAATGTTCACTTGGTGGGCCTGTTTCCAGCACATCCCCTTCATGAAATGGAATTTCCAGCCACAGCTGGTCTCCTCAAAAGAGAATTAGATCCTAATCACTAATGGAAAGTGGGGGAAATCAAAAATTGGACTCTCTGTAGCCATCAGTAAAGACCAATAAGGACTCACTCTCCAGACAAAGTAATAAAGTAATCGCTGAAATGAGAAATAATTATTTATATGAAGGTTTATTTCTTGATGCCAATTCTGAGCTTTTTTGAGATATTTGTATGAATAAACCGTAAGAACAGTATCAAACTTGTGCATGCATTCTAACACTGTAGGCCTTAGATGAGATTCTGTAATACTGAGAAATTTTTGAAAAAATTCTGGAAGTGTTTGGCACTTTCTAGTAAAATCTGATGTGAAAGTAGTATTTGGTACTTGCTGGCCTACATCATATCTATTAGTAATTGAAAGGTGGAATCAGTACAGCTCATAAAGGTGAAAATAGTAGGGATAAATGGATTTAGGTTTGTGTTAAAGTTGATAGCAATAAAAAGTTTGGATCTGTAGCGGTGAACAGCAGTGATGAGGGTAACGAGAATGAGAAAATATTAGAATTAAAAATAAGCAGATTTTTATTTTCTGACAATAACTATGCTCTCCAAGAACACTGCAAATTTAGCAGAACATACCTCTGAAGTAACAGTTTTCTTGGCAGAGATTAGTCACCTTGTGGTTTCAATTGTTCTCCATATTGTAAATGCCATGTTTTAACTTATTCCAGTAACATTGTGATTATTGTACAGGGTATTTTTATATTTAATGTTTGACATTTAAGTCATATACACCAGAAATTATCAGATCTTTAATCAATTTTATGGGTATTATTAATACTACAGATATGGATGATGATTTGTCACAGACTGGGAACCCACAACTTTAGAAGTCCTGTGGTTAGAAGACGACTGAGAAAAGACCCGGATGGAGAGAGCATCTCTGAGTGGTGGGGTCACACAACCCTTGATAGTGTCAATTGCCTTTGGATAGGATTTGTTACCCAAAAGGTTGAATGTACTCAAATGACAGCCCTTTGATTTGCACTTCTAAGAAGTGGACTGCTTTCCAATATCACTACTTCTTAACTAATTCTGACTAATTCCTGTCCTGTTCTCCAGTTTCTATCAAGTAATCACAAAATCACTGTATCACTCTCTTTCATTAGCTCTTTGTGAGCTATCACACATCTATGTGATAATGTCCAAATTATCACATAATACAGAAATTTGAAGCAAAAGAGCAAAAATCAACCTATTTCAAGGCATTTGCCTGTACTTCTATAGACCAACACAACATGGCAAATTCCAGAGCAAACTGAAGGCACATGTCAGTGCGCAGAGCAACTGCTCAAGTCTGATCCTTCCTCCACACCAGGCTCATTATGAAACTGGGGCACACCAACACAGCTTTAGTCAAACTTCTGAGCCCATCTCTTCTGTGGCAGAGATGCCAACAGCCATTCTTCCTGTAATTCCACACATCCAGCACACCCTTCAAGGCAGATGAGTAGTATTATTAGCAAATGGTTACTGAAATTGATGGGATTGTAAGGCTAGCTTCCAAACAAGAATGCTACATGATATGCACCACATGTAACAGCCCAGTTTAGCACCTCTAGTAAATCTGAGGATTATTACTTTTCTGCCTGTCAGCTGAGCCATATTAACTAACTCAGTGTACACGCTTCACCAAAATGTGTATGCAACATTCGTCACCTTCAGTGCAGGATGACTCAAAAAATATCCCAGCTAATGACTTTCTCCTTTTGCCATGGGCTATATGTGTATGCATCATTTACTGTGGCCTTGGACAATGCACAAGATGATGTACCTTGGTCTTGAAGCTTCTGTTGTCAATTTAAGTATCTAGTGAGACTGCAAAAGCTGAAACTTTGGGGTATTTTCCTGTTTTATGTGCAAAACAGGTTTTCTAGTGATGCTGGATAATAAAATTCAGATCCTCAAAGTATTCAACATTAGACTGTGTTTACCTAATCTCATGATTTTCAGCTAGCCAAAGTGAGGTATGTTCATATAGACTATATTAAGGAGTATACCTCAGAATACACTTCTTCCCTCAGGTCTAACTATTTCAAACAACAAGACAAGCCTTTTTTGGGCATAATGTTAAAATACAATCATTCCTTCACAGGAATGCTTTGAAGCAAAGTCGTTATGCTTAGTTGGATTTACAAATGTCTAACACAAATACATCACTTCCCAAGATGTATGTTATGCTTCAACAAAATGATTAGTTAAGAAATTGGGCATTAATAAAAACAGTTGGTTCTCTTTGTAGCTCAACTCCCTTTGCCCTCACTCTGTATACAATAATGTCAAATAGCTCTCTGCAGTACTTCTGAATGACTATAGCTACACTATAATCATAATATGTGAATTTATGTGAATGCATGAAAGATCACGACTAAGGAGGAAGACAGTTTCTTTTCATGCATATACTCCTTAAGAGTTGGAACTTACAGAAGTAAGGCAAAAAGGAAAAAAAACAGGGTCTGCATTGTTACTGTAGAGGCACCAGGACAATTTTTCCTTTTCTCAACTTTCTGCCTGTGTCATGTTTCTGTTCAGTGACCACACTTACCATGTCCCTACCATTTTAACTTTCCTTTTCTTTTGGCATGTGTGCATTTCCCCCTGCAGCCTCAACTTGCTCTTTTCACATCCCTTTCAGGATTATGTGGTGCTGAAACTGTGATGGCTCAGAGAGTCACTCTGGGCAGTTGGAATTGCAGCAGAGATGAGCACTACAGGGCGAGAGCAGAGGGCTTGGGCAAGGCTTGATGCTGAGCTCTGGGGTTGGGAGACTGCCTGGCAGTCTTACAGGCCACCAGGGCAGCTCTGGAACTTCTGTCCCTGTTTCTTTTGATTCTGGCTGAGCACTTTCTCCCAGCCAAGTTTTTTAACTTTCTTCTGCAGTCAGAGAAAAAACTGAGGTTTTTTTCTTTTGGGGAAAAAAAAAAAAAAAAGAAAAAAAAAAAAAGGTAGATTTAGGCAGATTTCCACCAAATTACATAATTCTTCAAATAAGGCTCTGGGAAATTGTTAACTACAATGATGAAATAATAGGAACAGAAAGACGTGGTGAGCTGATTGTGAACTTTTTGTTGGTTAGAGTGGTACCCTATAGATTGCAGATTTGGAGGAATTTTACCCTCTCAGAGGGACACAAGGGGAATTCCAAAGAAGTTTTTCTCTTTTTTTTTTTTTGCTGCTTGCTGCAAGTTGTACTTGATGATACTCAGAAGGAACTCTGCTGGTTGGTGGCCAAAAAAAGGTTCAGATACATGAAGATAATGTAATATGGTCAGATATATAAAGATTCTGAAAAAGAAACTATCATTCTCATCTCCCATGGCTTTATGAATGAAAAAACCTTCTTCAATATTTGAAAAAGTTTTATTTTCAAACTTGTATGACTTGTAGTTTTGATCACAGCACTGTAATACTTCTTTATCTTGGTTTGCTATAATATTGTCTGAAGCAGGTACACTGAAAATGTGGCACTTCTGTAGGAATTAGGCTGTTTTCCCCTTTTATTACAAGACTTCTCTTGGCCCCAGATTTGTAGATCAGTGCTGTTTTCTTGTGTGGGATCTACTTGCAGTCAGGCTACTTGTCTGAACTTCTTCTCCTATCAGTGAAAGGTAATACAATTTGCTGAAGGATGAGATATCTCGTCCTTCAGTAGATTTCTAAGGCAGGTCAGAAGAATCATTTTTCTAGGTGCCTATTTCTCCCTGCTGACCATAAAAGGAATCTAACAGAGCAGCTCTGATATATCCCATACATGCTGTAAGTGTTTAAAGCTACTTGAGATGAAACCCACTTCCAGTGTTTATGGAAAATATACACAATCTATTAACACAAATTGGCTTCTGGCTGAAATGGAAGCTCTGGGTACACAACCTTCCAGCAGAGGTCTGTCCTCCAGTAAGGGAGTCCATGTAATCACCTTGCCTAGAGTCATGACTTTTGTCCCTTCAGTAGGTTTCTTGTGTACCAACCAATGCCTTGTGCAGAAAGGCTTCCTGCTATGTTTCAGGGGAAATAAAAAAGAGTATTTAGCCTGATGAAGTGTATGGCACTTTTCCAGCAGAACCTCTCATGCCTATTCTATTTAATTGGAAAAATCCTGGCCCGTTTTAATTGGGGCATTTGCTAACATGTAGGAGCAGTAGCAGTAACATCTGACTTAGATGTCTGCCATAACTTTGAATAGTTCAACTTGGGACACCTGCATGGTACCTAATCAATGCAAAGAACTATGTTGTGGACTTAATTAAGCAGTAACAGACCATTCAGTAATGTTAATGCACACACAGAGAGTCAAAAAGACTAATTAATCTGATCTGCAGCTTCCTCCACCATTTATGATTAAACATGTGAGAATACAGAAAAATAGATAATGGACTAATCAGATACAGCCCTTTAAAATGAAAATATGGACTACGTGAACTGAAGACCAAGACTGTAAGACTTGGACCCTTTCTGTTTGAATCTTAATCAACACTGGCTCTTAATGTGATCCAACTGTCAAAAGAGCTGGAGATTTTCTAAAAGTCACAGTCTTAAGTGTTTCTGTTAGCAGTCAAGATATCCTGTCACCAGTTCTATTCACAATTACAATTTTGCAGTCAGAATTGTTGCATTTTTTTCCCATATTATAATTTGTAATACTTTTGATGGATTGGTTCCGCACTTAGATCTTCCTTAAGAAAATGGGTATATATGCAGTGGCTTGTATAACCCAAAAGTAATCATGAAAGGATTTGGAAGATGGCCTTCCATGGGATCTCTCAGGAAGTGATCTCAGACAGGCATCTGCTCTAACATCCTGCTCAGAGTTAAGAGTGAATTCAGCATTTAGACCAGGTTTGTCAGGGCTTTTTTGAGTCAGGTGTTTAAAGCCTCCACGGCAAAAACTCCACAACTTCCTGGGCAGCCTGTCCCAGTGCTTTGCTGTCCTCACAGAGATCCTTGGACAGTTTGTTCCAGTTGGAATTTTTCCTCTTTAGTCTGGGGCTGTCGTTTCTCATTCATCTACTATGCCCCTACATAAGAGGAATGTGCGTTCTTGCTAAATTCCCTTTGGATATGGACAGACTGCTGTAAGGTGTTCCCAAAGCCATCTCGTCTGTAGGCTGAGCAACCTCTCTCTTGCAGCTTCTGCGCCCAGGGCAGGTGTGCCAGCCCTGATCATTCTGTTGGCATTCACTCAACTCACTCCAGTTTACCAATGTCTTGCACTGGGAGCAAAACCTGTGAGTATTCAAAATGTGATCTAATGAGTATGAGATAAAGGTGAGCCATCACTTTCCTTTGTCAATTGGCTGCAATTTTGTTAACAAAGCCTGGTAAGCCAGGACACTGCTGACACAGGTTTAGACAGACATACATTGATGTTCTGCTGCATCTCAAGGATCTGCAGCCAAACACTGGTTTTGAGACAAAAATAACACCTTTATCTGACAATCTTGGATTTTTTGTGACAAAATATGTGAAACCTACCTTGGTGTCTGACATCAATCCAAATAAATCAGATGGTCTCACATTGGGAAATCTATTGAATAGCACACATTCCAAGTTTATGTTTATTGTTCAAGTATAAAATGACTTTCAAGCTTCCCTTTTTTTTAGCTAAAGGGTAAGATAAACCTGAGAAAACCTTTCCTAAATAAAAAAACCAAAAACTTTTCCACAGAGATGCCGCTTATTGATGGAAACTGCCTGCAAAACTGTTTAAAAGAAACCTAGAAACAACAGGATGAGCTCTGTCTTAACAGATGACCTCTCCCCGATAAGGCACAGGTATGGGAATTACCAAAGACTAGAAACAGCCTTGCCCTTAATGACTCATAGCTGTGTAATAAAGACAAGTGTGATAAAAGGGGGTGGGGTTAGCTGGTCTTCTCAATTAAGAAGAGCTGCTTGGAAATACAAGGTAAGAAACTTGCACTTCTATTTCTCTTGAGTATGAAGAACAGCTTGGAAAGGTAAGAAACTTGTACCTCTCCTCTTTCTCAGGTTGAGTATGAAGAGCAGCCTGGAAGTGCAAGGTAGGAAATTTGCTCCTCTCCTTAAATACAAAGACCAGTTTGGAAATAAAAGGCAAGAAATTTTCTCCTCTTGTTTCTCTTCTTTTGTGTGTGTTATAGTATCTCTGTAGTTTAATAGGATCAAAGTAATCTGACTTTTGTATTCTCATAGGTGGTCACAGGCTATATAACATTTTTCTGATTCAGCCTTCCACCTGGGATATGTACTAGCTCTCAAGGAGGCACAAAGGAAACATCCCATTCCAATGACTGCTGCAGATGTGTTCAATGAAAGCAGAGCTGTAACTACACAAATTACCTTTGCTAAGCTGCAGGGTGCTGCAGAAACTGCTGGAATGAATTTCTCCCTGCCACACTTTTCATTCTCTTTGCTGGTTGCGAATGAATACAAATTAAGAAGAAATCCCAGAAAGAGGTTATAGGCCTATACAAATATCTTACAAGAGAGTTGGGCTGCTCATGCAGGTCATTTTTTACATTGCAGAAAGTTTTACGAAGAAAGGGATGTTCACCTTGGAAGTCTGAGTAGGGCAGGAATGTGAGGTGATCAGACTAGCAATTTCATTACGAGTCTTGCAGTAATTGTTATTTTAATTGAAGTCCTAGCTCTTGGAGACAGGTTAATGTTGGAGAAATTCCATTTTCTTTTGGGAAAGTATGTTTCTAGTCCGGTGTTTGCCAGGAAATGTTTGGAATTATAACCTGTGCCCTAGCCTGCTAGCTGGGCTCAAATGCAATGAAAGGTAATTTGAATGTACAATATGTTTTCATTGTTTGAGACAAAACATCTCTTGAGTGGAAAGCCAAACTAATACACATTTGGGCTGGGCCCCAGACTTTCAAATGTGGCATTGTTCATTATGGATGTTTAAATTCAAGACCTGAACCGTGCTGAGGGTGAGAATGGCAGATGGAAGAAGCTGCTGTGGGAAAGGAGGATGTGGTAGGGGTGCAAAATACTTGTTGTGACCAGGAGGAACAGAACAGTCGCAGAAGGCTTGATCTGCTAGGTGTACATCCAGGACAGAGCAAAAGCACCCTTTCTGCCAGGGAGTGAAATGCTATCAGAGAAAAATTGCTCTGTCGCCTTTACTGCAGAATCCAGTTTCTTGCAGAGACTGATTTACTCAATCTTTTGACACCAAAATAACATTAAACAGTGCGTTCAAGACTGTATGAAATGAAGTAGGCCCTGGTTTCAGTCCATAGACAAGCTGTATTCTCCCCGGATCTCTGTGTCTGGCTGAGGCGCAAGCAAGTTCTTTCACCATTGGCACTCTCAGCTCTGAAGGGTTTTTAGAAACCCTCCTGCTTCTCCTTCTCTGGTAGTGGCACAGGGAGGAACTGGCCATATTTTGACTTTGTGGAAACAGGATTTTAACCCTTCTTCCATACTTACAGGTTTATTTCTCCTAGCATCCACTTTGTAGGGACTCTCCTGCTTCAGAAACCTGGGAAACAAGACCCAGAGTTTACCCACATGAGAGAAATATACTGCTGTAGTTTGTGGGTTTTGGGTTTGTTTTTCCCCTCTTATGAATTTGCTACGCACAGCCAATTTCATTATGCCACAAAAAGAGCCAACATGAAAGAAATTCAAAACCCTTAGTGGAGTGTTGCCTTTAAAATGAACAAGATTTTGGCTTCAGGCCAATCATGCTGAGAACAAATGGAAGAAAAATTCTCTTAAAATATTCAATATTACACAGTGGATTATACTGGATTACAAATCATCAAACATGTCTGTTTATTTTTAAAAAGACATTCATGTCAAGTGCAGTTCTGTAGCTTCATGTTTGTTTTTTGCTACTCAATACTTTAATAAAAGCCTCTTACTGGCCAGAAAATATTTTATTGCTCATTGGATTTTGCCTTTTTCTTATGCCTACTCAAATTCATAGGATTTCATAGATGGACTTCAAGAGGAGTAGGCTGGAATCTGTTTCCAATTAGCAAATTGTGCTTCCTTCCTTCCCTACCTCCTGAAACCTCTCACAAACCCATGGAAGCTGGTCATGGACTGACCTAGTTTGTTGGATAAAATCATTGCTTAAAACATGCCAGTCTTACATAGTATCTGCCCTGGCATTAGATAGTTGATGCTTTTTTTTTTCCTCCCAAACGTGGCTGATAACAGTCTCCACTTACGCAATTGGCAGAGTTTTAGGAACAAGCTTTATTAATTTGTCCGCTTTTCAAAGGATGAGTACATAAGGAAGAATGGGATAAAGGAATGGAATAAGAGTGGCTATAATGTGGGATTTTTAGTGGATTAGTGACATTTGAGGAAAAAAGTGGGTTCCTCAAAGTGCAAAAGCAATTTTCAGATTATGGAAGAAATATTTGTCCAACCATTGAAATAACACAGACAACATGATCAGTGTTCCTCGGCAGAGAATTTGGACCCCGAGGTTCAGTATTTAGAGCCTTTGAACCTCTTCTCAGCTGCCAGCTGACCCTGGTGGTGCCAGAATTCCCCAGGCACTTGTACTTCTGTCATCAAAGCCCTCCAGGTGCATGCACTTCTGCTATTGAGAAAGGGCAAAATTATGCAAATCTGATGCAGGCAGGGAATGTGGTAGCTAATGCTTGGCATGATTCATAAGCTAGACCCTCATTTTCCTATTTCCCCTCAGGAGCCTCAGCTGGGACATCAAACTGTGTCTACCAAATTGGAACGGCATGCAAGTCCATTTCTCACCTCCAGCCCCTGAGATCTGGAGGGGGCTCTTGGAGCAAAATCTTTTCTAACCACGTTGTGCTAAAGCCAAGTACCACACTCTAATATTTATAGCACCCAGGCTGCCCATCTGACTGCACAACCTGCACATCTGAGACCTTTCTCCAGCCTTTCTTTGGCATGGTAGCAAAGGGAAAGTTTTGGCTCAAGTTCTGTCTCCTGTTTTCCTTTTCCCTGCTCCTGCCCAAATGGATGGAGCATAAAGAGTGCTGCAGCTCTACCTTATGCAACTGAATGGGCTCACATGGAGGAGCAAAGTCTTGTCCCCATGTTCTCTCTCAGCTGCAGCTGTGTTGGCTTAGTTTTTGTCACCAAATACTCATCTGATTACCCTGCCAGGAGAGAGAGTTGTTAAGCTGCACAATACCTTAACCAATCTCAGCTGAGATAAACTCATTGTAGCTTGCAGATCTCAAAGCAAACCCATACAGTTGACACAAAGGAGGTAGGAAGGGCTCTGTGTGAACAGTTCTTGGAAGGTGGCCTGCAGGTAGAGGAGTGAGGAGGTCTCCTTCACTAGCACAGCAAAGCCAGAAGAGGATATATGAACAAGTCTTCAGCCACATGGAAAAATGGGAGTTGATGCAGCTTCTGAGGAGAATTGATGAGGGGACTGCATACAGCCTGAAATCCTGTGCTTGCTTGTATTTTTCTGGCCTAGTCTGCAAGATGCCAATTTATCCATTAAGGTCTAATAACAAAATGGAAAGCTTAATTATAAATGATGAAATGTTGCATTAGAGGTTAACAAACTGGTCTGATAAACAAATCTGTTGTTGCATTTCATCTCCCTGTTAACAAATTACAGGTTTTGTCAGTTGTCTGTTTCCATCCTTCCTTACTTTCTGTGGGTTTTTTTTGTTTGTAATGCAGTTGGTCATATATTATCTGTCTTTTCATGGAAGATAAAGTATAACTAAGACTTAGCCACATAGTTTTAGCTAAATTATCTCTGTTATGTTGTTTCTAAAACTATATCTCCTGGTTCAGTCGTGCAGAAATGGATGAAATGGGAATCAGACTTAGGGGATTTAACTGCAGTGCCAAAAAGCAGGGAGAGCCCTGGGGAATCAGCACCATATTTTAGCCTTCTGACGTTGACACCTGGGAAATTTGAGATGAATGTATCAGAACAGAGCTTGCACATCATCTCCATAAAAATCCCGACTGTTTGCAGTTTCACTGAACACTGTACACTTAGGCACTTCTGTCAGAGTTTAAAAGCACTTTATAGGCGCTGAGAAGAGCCTTGCAACACATCTTTATGTTAAGCACTATCTTTACTTAAAAGATGGAAGGAGGAAGGAGAGCCAAGAGGGAATAGTGCCAAGAGGGGCTTATAAAAATACTTGTGCAAGTTAATGGGAATTAGGCATCCATCTGACTTCAATGCATCCATGAAGGAATCTAACTCCTGTGGATGAACTCCTTCTGGGACTTTTGCAAGTCTCTTGAAGTAATACTAAATCCCTGTAAATCTCCTACAAAGAGCATGTCAAGTCTGAGCCAACTGTGATTATGGTTGGATGTTTACACCTTTCACTGTAGTAAACAGGACGTGGCTTTACCAGAGGTCAGCCTATGTGACTCCAAGGAGATGATAGTGAGCCTGGGTAATCCAGAAGCCTGCCAGACTAACTGGCCAAATGTGCTCAGACATGAAAGGCTACATGTGTTCTGATTGTGTGATCAGGACCAATATTTACTTGGTACTGAGGGTGCCCCTGGGCGGCCTGCAAAAGAAGTCACCTCTGGGGTGACTTGCACATGCCACTGTAAAGGAGCAGAAAGTACAATCTAGCTCATATTAAAACAGCAATGAAGGTAGTGCTGCCTCTTGGTGTAGGTAGTGGCAGGGCAGGGGAGGAAGTGGGGCAGCAAAGACTACAATGCAGCATCCTGCTTCCTTGGAAGTCTTGAGATATCTAGCAGGTCTTTCGTGCCTGAGTTCAGAAATGTTCAATATTTGTGATATTAAGTTTTTTATTCTTTTGATCTCTATGATTATACATCACTTAGTGGTTTAGTCTCTAAACTGTGTCTTTCAAATTGAAGGATATATTTTAAAATTTCATTGTCTCCTCAGAAATCAAACAATATTGCCTTCCCTCAAAGATCTCAGCAAGACAGCTGGCAAAACCTTACAGGTAAAAATTACAGAAAACACAAAAAGTACATGGACAACAAAAAAATAAGGTAAGAATTCAATATAGTGTACTGCACTCCCTGAGCACAGCTATAAAGCTAGCTCAGTATAGATGAGACCCTGTTAGAGCTTTTGAGACCTTTTCATACATTTTACAGTGTGCTGCAAAACTAGCAGGCTTGGCTCCAGTGCTTCTCTGATCATGAAGCCAAGAGAAAAGCAACAGCAGAAATGAGAGCTGTGTCTGCTGATACAACGAATGCTGTATAACCTGCTGGAGCATTGCTGCTGCATGTACCAGTGTGTCTGTTTGCTCAGGTGTGAATATATGTATTACCTCCCTTTGTTTACATGGAGGCTTTGGTTTCCTGTGTTTATACAAGCTTGTTCTAAAGGCTGGCACATTTCATTTTTGAAGCTGTGAATCCTGCAAATTCCATCCAAGCACACTGCCAGCAATCCACAGCTGTACACAGCAAGAGCAAGTGAATAAACCAAGTGTGACTGGAAGGGAAGCAAAGCTGCTTTGCACTTGTGTGAGCTTTCTCTTTAGTTCTGTGAAAGACCCAATTTAGCAGAACACTCTACTTTCAAACTGTATGCTTTTACTGAAGGCTGCTAGAGGACCTAAAGATAAAGATGTACCTGAACGCTTTGCTGAATCGGGGCCTAAAAAGGAGAGCACAACAGAGAAAATGTTGATCATTATCTAGAAATTATGGGATGGCATCATGCCGATAGAAGTATTTTTTCAGTGCACATAAAAATAGTAGGGATTACAGGTGAGGAATAGATTTCTGCATCTTATCTCTCACTCATTGAAACAAATGGTTTTGTTTCCAGCAAGTTTTAACTTATTCTTTCCAATTTTATTTTTAAGTCAGGAAGGAACAAAGGTGAGTGAACTCTTCTGATTGTCCTGCAAGTTCAGAGCAGTCTTAGTTTTTCTCCTGTGACACATTTTGTTTTACATGTTGGCAAACCAGGAGTAGGATGTCTGTTTATCCTCTGTTCTGGAGACCAGCACACCATTTGCTAAGTACAGTAGCATTTCTGAAACCACGAAAAGCAAACAATGTTCTGGGAACATAAATGTCTTCCCTGGTTAACAATTTTCCTTACAGAGGAAGAGAAGGGAGAGGAAAATTTGAATTTGAATGTGCCCCCCTCCATGCACATGCTTATACACCTCCTGCCAAAAGATGCATCTGGTTCTATAAAAATCCCAGATCCCCTTGCATGAATGCAATCTGAAGTCATAGGTTTGCATAAGAACCAAATCCTCAGCCAGAGGGCTGTGAAATATCTGTCAGCTCATCAGCTGGATACATACACATACAGAGAGATCTATTTAGAGTTGATGTTGCTGCTTGGAAGACAGGGACTTGGTTTTCTTTTTACTCCTGTACACCTGTGCCCTACCTTGCCTATTTCATAATGCTTCTAACCCACTTTTACATCCCCTTGTTTAAACTAAGGGCAATTTCAAAGCAAGTGGCTGATGTTTGGGTGCTCTGACCCTTGTGCACGGCAAACCTTTACCCAGGGGCAGTGAGGCAGTGTGGTGTGGATGTGCTGCCTTGTGAGATGGGGAAGAAGATAGTACAACAAATGTCTGGGAGAGAGGTAGTCAGCAAGCCAATGGGAGTTCATTTAACCCATTGTTTCTACAGAGAAGTAGCTTGGGAAAGGTTTGCTTTTATGAAGGAGGCAACTGCAGCAAAAAAAGCACCATATGAAATAGTATTAGACAAGATTCACAAGAACCTCCCACCCTTGTCTCAAGTGATGTATGCTTTGCTTTCATTTCTGCTTCAAACGAACTACAGGCTTTGAACAAAGATTCAGCTAAAACAAAGCAGGTTAAGCAAAGAGGCTTTCAGAAACATGCTTGCATCATTGACCACACCATCCTGCAAATAACCAGCTTTGTAACAGAGGACAATAAAAACAATGACTCTCTACCCTTTTAAAAATAAAAGGAAAATAAATGATTTTGGTCCCATAGTCTCTACATGCCAGCTACAGGTCCCTACAAACTACCAGGATGTTACTCAGGGGAGATGCTACAATGCCTATAATGCTGGTGCCATGAGAATCTCTTTCCAGATTCAGGTGCTGGCCAGCAAACTTGAAATTGCATCCCCCTGTGGGGTTCTTTTCCCTATTCCACTGAAACAAATGAGTTAGTGGTTCACTGCTGATTTTCTCAAAGTGTGGTGTGTGGCAGTGATCTTGGAAATGGGTCTGTGAGGCGAGCTCTCCCATTCCTTCTCTGAAGTGCTCTAGCAGATTAAAAACAGTGGGATGGAGAAAGAGGGGTTGCTGAGCAGTTAATGGCACTAGAATGGAGAAATTGCATGTTGAGATGAACATTGCCAAAGTTTGTGACCTTGGCTACTGCATGTGGTGCTGATTATACCAAAGGCTGAAGCAGATGTGAGGGAAAATTGAGTTTCATTTCCTCCCATCTATCCCAGGGTCTCTTTGGTTAAGTGGAGGATTATGATGCTTTAGGAAAATAACATATTCCTACAGCCTCTGTGTGGCTGTGATAATGATGGATGTTTTCCCCCAACCCAAGAAACTGTGATAGATGCAGCTGGCTGCAACCTATGATGAACACTAAGGTTAATTGGAAGCAAAGGCACAGCAGTCTCTAAGTAGCATTATTCTGTATATTCACATGCTGTCATTAATTTTCCTATTTGTTTGACTTTACAAAAACACATGGCAACAAAATCTGAAAAGAGCAGAAATAAGAGCTCTATTATACCTCTTACCAAGGTAGTACTGAGGAGGAGGACGAGCTGAATTAACCAAGTGCTTTTTATGCTTCTGTACAGCCTAACGCCTCCAGGTAATGGGAGAACACACTGTGCAGTGGCATTTGCTACATCTGTGCTCTTCTGTCTCTTCTACCTGGTTTGTAAAAAGATTGATTACCATAACACTTCCAGGCCATGGCTATTTTATTATAGCAGAGTTCAACCTGAGTCAGAATTTGAACTCCTGAAGCACTGAAAAAAAATATATGGAACACAGGACTAGAGTTGTTGTACAGTGTGGGAATGAGCACATGGCAGATGGAGTCCGGTTGCTCCTCTCTGAAGGTGGCCAGCATCTGGTGGATGATCTGCATATAGAGGAATGGTCAAAGATCCCAGCAATAGGCTGTTATGGGGATAATCTGCTTTCCATAGGGGGAGCCTCATCCGGTAGAGTTACAGACTTCTTTCAGCTCCAAAAAAGTCTGAAGCATTATAGACTTTCCAAAAGTACTTATGAGCATCCTGAGGAACTCTCATTCCCAGTTTGCTGTTTGTCTACACTCAAGCCTTTTTGGACAGTAGCAAAGATAGGTTTAGCAGGATTATGTGTAGCAGTGGTTCCTGCAGTACATATTCCTGTTAGAAGAAAAAACCCCACATTTCCTATACTCTGAATTTATACATTTAGGGATGGGGCCATAAAGCTTAGAGCAGTGGAAGGTTCTGCAAAACAGCTGTAAGAGTAGAACACAACAGGAATTGCAACAGGATGTGAATAAGAACCAATGAAACACATACCTCACAAGCGATGCATATCTGCTGATCCCTCAGAGGTGCACAAACATGCAAGACAAGCTGAGCCCATACATGTTTGTGAAACAATATGCACTTGTCAGAACATTCCAAACAAAAGCCTACTGCACTACTCAGTCCCTGTCCAGCAAACAAAGCAGTAGAAAACCTTTTGCTTTACTATAAAAGTCAACAAATCAGAAATTATCCATATTCTTTTATAAAACTGATTTTTACAAGGTTTTGAGGGAAGGGTGACAGTATATGAGTACATTAGTATAAGGAGGACTTTCAATGTAAAGTATATTCAGATTACAGGGAAAATTAGGTTACAGTGATCCACTTCAAGTGAGATCATACTTCTAGTAATTTTGCAAGATTTCAGGGAAAAAAAAGTCATGTCAGATGCAAACCCTATTCCCCAATTAACTCCATGAAAATGGCCAAATTATGATGTCTGGCCATCCAAAATAAATACACACACCAAGAAAAACCACAAGTGTCTCTGCACTGCCTACAAGTAACTCTGCATGTGTTCTTTTTCACACTCGCACCCTTACAACATATTGAAGGCACATGAGGGAGAGAAGGAAAGGGAAGCGGGGGCAGGACTCTTGCATGTTATAGATACTGCTAACAGCTTTTTTTTCAGTCTTTCCCTAAGACCTTCTGGTTGCTGTATTTCATATAGTAGAAAATTTCAAGATCCTTCCCTTGTTATCACTGGTTCTAACAGCTATGTGTGCCCTGATGAGACTATTTTCTTGGGCATATTTCTATCAGTACTCTTAAACATGTCTTTCCATTTGCCTATTTTGGCTCCACTGCAACACAAAGCTGTAGGCATACTGCTAAAGGAGGACACAAACTTTTCCAGACTTTTGCAAACAACTAGACTTCTGAAGAAGATAAATTGTTTTTGCTTTTGCACAGCTCCTTTCCTGGGAAAAAAATGAAAAAAACCCTGCCACTGTGTCAGTATTGCACAGAAGTTTATTGGGTGAGCAATAACATGTCATTGTCAATCGAACTAATAAGCAACAGAAAAGCTGGCAAGTAAAATTCAAGCTCCTGAAAATAATTTCTGAATCCATTTCACATTCACATATTTAATTATTCATTAAAAGAAACCAGAATGACTGAAAGGATCACAATCCTTCTCAGTGGGCCCTAAAAATTAATCAGATATTAATTATGCCTGTGGTATTTTTTTCTAGTGGAAATGTAGCAAGAAAGTAGGTACAGTTTGAGGGAATGCACTACAAAGTCATTATTGTCATGTCAAAGACTGTATTTCCTGTATTTCAGAAGGGGGTATCTCGACAGGGATGTAAGACTTGGGCAGTACATCACCATGGTGAGGAAAATCTTGGTTTTGGCCAATATCAAAGCAACCTATTTTATCATGCATTTTTCAGCTGACCAGTATGACCAGTTACATGATTCAGCAGAAACCACACGGCACAAACTCCTACGTGGTTGCAAAGTACTCTGGCTTTAAAATGAGTCCCACAAATCTTTTTGTCAATGCCTCAGACATCTGGAAAGGATTACAAAGTTAGCACTGCAAAAAAGCAGCATAGGGGACCCTGACTCATGCCAAATTGTGGCTTAAGAGCAGCTTGGGGAGCAAAGATAAGGTTAAAGGTGGCTTTATGACATCCTTATATACTACTAGTTCTCTGTCAGCTTCTGGCAGGTCATACCCTTGATAGTTTCCTTTCCTTTACTGCAATGTTTCTGCCATTTTTAAACTGCTTCTGCATCTTGTACTTCAAGTCTCAGGTGGGTTACAGGATGTACTGAAGGGTGAACTGGGCTGTGCTCTCCCACAAACTACATGTGTATTATGTGGGGACTTGTGCTTACGGAAGAGCTGGACTCAGTGTCCTAAACGGTTCCTTCTAGTGCTATGGGAACATAGCACTAGAAGGTACACTAGAAATTCAGCAATATTTAGCGTAGTCTGAAGGCTATTTTAAGTTCTGCCAGCTGCTAAACACAGCAGGGATTCAACAGGGTGATAAAGGACATTTTAGACGAAGTCCTGACTTATACTCTCTGTAGGGAGGTAATACAAAAATTGCTAGGAATGCTTTTCTCAGTCTGAGAATTCACCTATTTTGGGATAAGCCTTCCAGGGCTTAGTGAGGGCAGATTTATACTATATGAATGGTGCAAACCTACAGCAAACAGGGCTTGAATATGGAAAGGGAATATATAGAAGAATCATTTAAAGCTAAAGATTGATTTCAGACCTAACTGGCTGGAGGCTGGGCTCTTCCTTGGTATTTGGTTTCTCATTCATTAAACTATTAACCCATTTTCAGTCCCTGTTAATGCAACTCAGTTGCATCGGTGCTTTAACAAGCTGTTAAAGGAACCGTCATATAGAAATGGATAGGCAAAATTGTGTCCATATTACTGCACTTTGACTCTGAACATGGGCATAATGTACTAAGCATGATATAGTGCTCCTTCAATACTCTCACTGGGGTTAGTAAAAAGTAAAGAAAGGCTGGGATGTTTGAGGGAAAATCTCTAAGCTCTGAGCTTCATGTGCGATTCAAAAGCAAGAATTTTGAAACGATGCTAGGCAGCAGTAAATTGAAGCTGTGAGAAGCAGCAGTGTGTCCAGGTAAAAGTATGCCGCCTTGTTATATGTATTGAAAAAAATAACACTGAAAAACTTGACAAAGAAGACACCTCTTTTGTGACTACCTGTGCTTGTTAACTTGCTTATTTTTTGTGCTTGACCAAAAAAAAAGATAAATTTCACCTGCCATGGCCTGCAAGGCTGACCCAACACATAGGCTCTGGAGCTCACTCAGACAAGGGCTGTCGTCAGATGGTGGAGGCGTTTACATGCCTCAGACCAGGTCAGTTACAGGACCTCAGATGGAAAAGCCTTTGTCCCCACCCTTGAACACAGAGAGGTCCACACAGGTGCTGCTGAGCCACATTTACATATCAGTAGAGAATAGTTTGAGTTTGTCCAGGCAGTGAACTCAACACTGTGCTCTATCAATTGCAATTGCTGGTAGCAGTGTGGTGACGTTCAGCTGGTGTCAAAAACCTTTTAAGCCACTTAAGCCATGGTGCTGTCCTGTCCTGTGGCTGAGTGCCTCCCCTGTTCATGCTCAGTGGAACAATGTGGCATTTTCAGCCCCTCACTACCTGCCTGTGCTGCGTTTGCTCTGTCAGTTCTCCCTGCATGGAGGCTGCTCTTCTGTCACGGGATGTGACCTTACAATTCCCATGGCACCCAACATCCCCTCGATCACACCTACGGGCTGCGGTACCCAGGGTCTCCAGGGCTGCAGATGAGGCACAGCCCAAAGCGATGCTCAGGCCTTCGAAGTGTGACTGAACGATTCTCTGGAGTAGTTCCCCTTCCTCACTGCTCTAGGAGAAAACCTTGCAAAACGAGGCACAGCAGGAACAATGAAAAGTTTTTTGTTTTTTGTTTTTTTTTTTTTAATTTAAAATAAAAGGAAAAAAGAAAAAAAAAGAAAA